>SEYY01003995.1:55000-65000 GCA_009176605.1 Armadillidium nasatum
CATAGAAATATATAAAATCCAATGCTTCAATTACATTTGCATAAACAGATAAACGAAATTAATGATAGTACTGAAAAATTTTTCATTTCATGGACAACTCCAATGACCAGAATGAAATTTTAACTTCTTTGTAGTTTCAATAAAGTATCTAGAGAGAGAGTCCAACCTTTTTAAGAGATGTCCTGGGTGAGCATGTTAAATGTTCTAAACTCATCATAAAACCAATTTCGGAAGTCAACAGAGATGGCCAGTGATGAATATATTTTTCAACCAAACATGACGTTGCCTACTTCTTAAGAACTGAAGACTCCTTCTATCACACATTTGATACACAATGAGTTTTGATAATAAACACACATTGAAATGGACGAACCTTTTAATGTGACCGGCATGTAACTGTCTTTTCCACGGTTACGACCGTGTACAATAACATTTTGTTGCTGCAATCTGATGAATATTGTGGCAGAAAATGTGCCTCTTACGTCAGTTTTAGTCTCCTACTTTTCGAGATGTTTCCTTTAAGATAAACTAAATATATGGAAGGGAATTTTAGTTGGAGCTCCCATGCTAATGTTGTTCGAGTTTTGATTTTATTCTAAATTTGGTATCTTAGGGAGCATTTTATTTTCTTTAAGTTCCTTATAATTAAAGTATTATTTTTGTTCGAAGGAAAAAGTCAGTATATGTCTTTGTCATTTTCTTAATTAAAGCTAGTTTTATTTAATGTTAAAATTTGAGGTTAACTGTTAGGACCTTTGTTTTTCTTTTTAAACTTTTGTTTATATTTTTAGATTTTAAATAGAATGTAGCCTTATTAAATTTTTGAGGGAAAATTTTTATTTAGGAAAGATTTATTTCTTAGCTTATCTATTTATTATTTTTTTTTATTGTGACTTGTTAAATTGGAAGCTATGAGCAATCGTGGGGTTTTATACTCTTTATCTATGCCCGTGGCTTATGAGCTAATTCTGAATCCGTCTAATACCATCACTCTAACTTTTATTCTAATCTTCTGCTCTTGTTCAGACTCAGAAATGTAAGAATTAATTCTCTAACTCATTTAATAACGCTTAACCATATTTTCGTCTGAAATGTGGCGTACGTGTCTACGCAAATATTGAATACTGCAATGACACCTTTTCTCAATCTCAAAATTCAATTTGAGATTCTATGGTTAAAAATCTCTCTACTACTACTACTACAATAATCTTGTGCTTTTGCTACTGCTCTTCCAACTTAACAGATTTTCTGTCCTGTTTAGAGAATCTCACGAGATTGTTTCATTTTCTCATTCAAATAGTAAGATCTTTTACGAAGAGGATTTCAATATAAACAATAGCAAATGCATAAGCTCCTCTCCTACTAATCCAGGATAGGAGGAGGCCAAATCATTACGCATTCTCAACAATCAAAAGAAACTGATTAGGGAACCTACAACATTTTGGACAGTCCCAGCCAATCCTTGAACACCTTTGATTTATACTTCACTTACTAGTCCTTCCCTCTACATATACATCTTCATTCCTATCGGTAACACTGACCACAAAATTCTCATAATTTTAAAGTCATTTTCGTCAACAGCTACAGCCTGTCCTAAGCGTATCTTCTAGCACTTTAATCGAATTAATTAAGGGTTTTGCGTAGCTTCTGTGCTAACTACCCTTTGAAATGACTGCTTTCACTCTGAAAAAACTTCAGCTTCTGTCAAAGATCTAAAGAATATTCAAGAAACAGTTTGGAAGGTCAGGAATGCGAGATTACGAAATCAACTTCTCCAGATAGACAAGGATGCAGAATGCTTCAAACTCTTTTGCACCTTTTAAGTATGAAAGGAGCTCATTCACCCTGTATTGTGTACAATAACATTTCCTCACGAGAGGACCTCAGCATTTGGCAGATGCAGCAGACTCGTACAAAGTAGTGAAATAAGACAGGAAAATTTTATAATTTCTGTGAATATATATATATATATATATATATATATATATATATATATATTATATATATATATATATATATATATATATATATATATATATATATATATATATATATATATATATATATATATATATATATATATATATATATATATATATATATATTTTTAATAAATAATTTTTGATTTTTTGCGAACGTTTTTGCAGAAAAAAAAAAAAAAAAAAAAAAAAAAAAAAAAAGATTAATAAATTCTGGAACATATCATTTTATTACTGAGCTTGGCATTAGCACGACTGAATCTGCCTGATCAAAGTTCTATTCCGAATATATATATATATATATATATATATATATATATATATATATATATATATATATATATATATATATATATATATATATATATATATATATATATATATATATATATATATATATATATATATATATATATATATATATATATATATATATATATATATATATATATATATATATATATATATATATATACACATGCAGTCTAAAGCGATGTACATATCCTCCATCTGAAATAACCTACAAAGCTTTAGGTTCGCTTAGTACATTCCTTTGCACTACGTTGCCCTTTGGCCTCTCCTTTTAGCGCTTCTCCTGCTTTGAAAGTATTTAAATGCACTCTCGGAAATACAATTAAGTGTTTCTTCAGCTTGTTTAATGGGCATTCCCACTGTCTTCTTCACATGTCTCATTCAACTTAGATTGGCACTCTCGAACATTTTCTTTTAAATAGAAGAGTTGGTGTCGCCAAGACCTCGTCGCCGACTGGCTCCGATGCACACTTTTTTTTCATTTATTTTTCCAACTTTTGCAGCCTTTTTCTTATTTTTTTTATTTTGAACGTCCACCTCTTCCCCTCTAGACCTTTTATTATTATATGTTGTAGATTTTCTATAATACAAGTGATATTATACACCAACAGTGGTATTTTAGTATATTTAATATTACTTCTGGAGATTATAATTACTATTATTATTAGTTTTATTGCTAATTGCGCTATTTCTATAAATATCTATTACTATTATTGAAATTAGTTGTAGTATCAATACAAAAAAACTATTACTGTTATTTATGATTATTATTATTATTATCATTCTTAGTATTACTTTTGATCTCAGAGAACGAATTCGCTCTCCCCTGAAGTCCGTTTTAAGTTTTGCATCAATACATATTACGTATACGGTGATTTGTTTGTATGAATTTTGTAACTGAAAAATGAATAAAGGAATAAAGATTAAAGATTATCAATATTTCTGAAAATTCTTATCATGATTGGACATTTTTTTTATGAGCATTAATTTTGTTTATTTTTATTATCTTACTATTTTTTTGTATTATTATTAGTTTATTATTGTTTGTTTGTTATATTATATGCATCATATTTTTTTGTTTTGTTAATAAATTGAAAAACTATTTATAGACTAAAACTTTGGGGCTCAATGGAAACTAATGTGCATCCCCTGAGAAACCCATTTTCAGAGAACTGCAGAACTAGGAACTGGACATTTCGTTGTTGACACAAAATCAGAAAATCTCTTCTCCATTCTCAGAAAACATCACTTTGGGTGATTTCAATGTTCAGAGCCAATGGGTTTTCTTCTAGTTCTCAATAAAGAAACGGTGAACTTGGCTTCCATTTCTTCCAGAAAAACCTTGAACAGAGGTGCTGTTCCCTACTCTTATCCCTGATTAACCGAAGAGACGAACCCAACATACCAAACTTTCTCATAATTTCTATTCTTTCCTTAAGGTGCAAAACTCTTTTAGCCTCTGGGTTCCTCCGATTCCATTTTTCTCTCTCTCTCAACTCTTTTAATCTCCTAAAGTCTTCCTCAAAAAAGACCCCTACCTACTACGAGAAAACGTTTCTGGCACTTCAGTGCCTCAAAAAATGAAAAATTTGCATTTGTAATCCTTTTGATTTCCCTTGAATGATTAGTTTCAGATTACAGTAAGGGGTACTACTTAGTGCGCAAAAAGGAGTTTCTCTAGTATGGAGTCGTACATTCTCTTTCCCTACACCTCAAAACCTTACTGTAACTCCGCTTGCTCATGTGCTATCAGGGAAACTATCAAGTCTTTTTCAAATTCAATAATCTCATGCCACTTTTTATTCCATACCATAATCGAGCTTAAATCTATCCAATATAACATTAATAACTCTTTCTCTGCAGAAAGATCTTTCAACCTATTGGACTATTACTTTTAAGAATTTCTTCGTGTTTTTCGAACCCATCTTTAACGGATGATTTGGAAACCTCTTTAATTTTCTAATCTCAAATCGAAAATAAATATTCAGTAAGAAGTACTCTGCTGGTGATCTTTCCATTTTCTCCGACTCTTGGTTCTCTACTATTTGGCATTTCGGAGTCTTTGATGTAACGCTGGACGTAATAAAAGCCTTCGATATAATCTGGCACAAAGATTTGATTTTAAAAGCTTTCCACATTCCTTTCTGATCGTTCTATAGGAACTGTTGCAGAAGGCCACCTTTTTCCAATAATAATGCTGTTCCACCTACAACTCTTTTTTTTCTACTCTCTATTTGTAACCCTCTCTCTACCTTCATTACCTTTTCACTCCTATGGCGACGACTCCACCTTTCATTTTGAAAGACGTCCAAATCAAGAGCAAATAACTCATACTAGTATTGACTTTTGAGGAACCACTCTCTGATCTTTGTCGGATTTCTAATTTATATAAGGAAAACTTACTTATATTCAAGGTCTAAAAACTCAGTTCCTTCATCTTTCTACTCAACGTAGCCTTTCCAACAACTATAACATCTTCGAAAACACAATTAAAACCTTTGCCTGTCCCTAGTGCTCTCTCAGTGTTCCTTTTTTCCGCATCCTTCTGGGAAATCACATTACTTCCCTTGTTTGACAAGCTTCTAAAAGGTGGATGTACTAAGGCATCTTCAAAATTGCTTACTCTTCATGGAATTATAGGGATGCCATTTGCCTATGCATAAAGTATGCTTCACATCTGGGGTAGTTCTAAGCACACACTTCTCCTTGAAAAAGTCAAATCTAAGGTTTCTCACCTTATTAACTCTGTCACTAATCTTAATTATAAGAACAAATTTTCACAGTATACAGTATGTTTTAAGTTTTTATTCTATATTATAATTTACTTAGAATTTTCGAAACTGTTCAATATAACAACTTTGAAGTACCTCTGGCTATTCATACTGAATAAATAGATATGCAATCCAAAGTTTATTAAATTATTTACACAACTACAAAATACGAAACTATATTTTTGTTTTTTCAATATATATATATATATATATATATATATATATATATATATATATATATATATATATATATATATATATATATATATATATATATATATATATATATATATATATATATATATATATATATATATATATATATAAAAAAAAAAAACTTCCCACATATAGAAAGCCTGTACCATAAACAGTAGTGAGACAGGAGAGAGAGAGCGAGGCTAGGTGTATTGGTGGACCAAGCTCAACCATCATCATTCGAAAACATGGTTTGGTAGGATGACACCGTCCATTTGTTGGGAAGAGTTTTCCAAAAACAACCATTTCGTGATCCATTCGCAGAAGGCGGTGGATTGAGAATTTTCGGGCAACAGGCTCAGCTTTTCACAAAAGGTCATTACAAGTGTTAAACAAAATGTTCCAAAATCGGCTAATCTTGTTACATGGCCAGCCTAATCTTGAATTTGCCAATTGTGACATTTTCATAAAGGATTACTTAAATAATGAGTCTATACTCATCTACCACAAATTCATGAAATCTTCGTCACGAGATAGCTCTTGTTTCACCCAGCGTGGCAACTTTTAAAAATCTACTCCAAGCATATATATATATATATATATATATATATATATATATATATATATATATATATATATATATATATATATATATATATATATATATATATATATATATATATATATATATATATATATATATATATATATATATATATATATATATATATATTCGCACACATGAAATGTCATTTAATCCTGTTTTAAGTCATCATGTTTTAAAGATGATATTCTCCAAATTTTTGCCATTATTGTTTGTACACTCTATGTCAATTGAGGAAACTGCTTTGGCTTGACGGGCTATGACAAGTGAACAGGGCTATATCTTGACCTTAAGGGCGTCAAGGGTTTAAGGTTGATAAGTCTACAATTGTTATTTAAAGTAAAACCCACAAAAAATCGCAAGGGGTGAAGCCAGGAGCCCCCAAAATCACCACATCTGGAAACTTTTATCTTATCAACTGCAATGAACTTCGAGCTGTGTGAAGTAGCTCCTCCTTGCTGAAGACATACATTGCATTCTTCAAACTTGAGATATTAGAGTTGCGGCCCTAAAAAGTTTTCGAGCATATGTATGTAATGAATAGATGTTACGGTAATTGAAAACATCCTCCTCATTAGAAATAAGGGCTCACTATGCGAACATCGACAACGACACACTACGCATCCACTCTCTTAGAGTGCAACGGTATTTCGTGTAGCATGCGATAGTTGTTTTCTAACCAATAGGAAAACTTTTGTTTTTGTACAAAGCCACTAAAGTTAAAATGATCTTTGTCGTTGCACAAGATAGGAGTACATTCCTAAAAATGTTTCAGAAAACTCTCGCAGCGTAACGAGTCTGTCGTATTGCATTCGTGCACAATCATCATTTTAAATAGGTAGAAGTGGTGGTCTTTGTATAAGACTCTGCAATTTTTTGAGAAATCACTTTAGCTAATGCATTCTTTCGTGCTGAACGTCTCTGAGACTGCACAGCAGATGCTTTCAATGTTTCAATATTTTCAGGCATACGAACGCTCTTAGGTAGACGAGGTGATTTTTTTTATTAAAGTTGAGCCTGCTGATATGAAATTCTCAATTCTCTGCAGTATGATTTTCCGATCTATAAAGTTTTGGCTCCTTGGAATATCGAAACGTCTTCGAAAGGCCCTAGGGGCGGGAATCAAGGAACAGTTATTCGTGAAAAACGCTTCGACAGCAAACGCACGGTGTACACCTAAGTTAAGATGACTGTTGACGGTTAAGCATGGACTACCAAGTACGAACACAACCTAACCCAGTCCCTTCCGTTTCGCTACTGTTAGTACAACGGGGTTTTGAAATTTGAAAAGTCTTCATAATGATAAATTTTTGAATGCATATCTATATTTATTCAACATAAATAGTCAAAGGTATTTCAATGTTGTTATATAAGAGTTGAAAAAACAATGTAAATTGAATTACAGTAGATAAAGATACTGGATACTTTAATAATTTGAAAATTTTGTTTCTATATTTAAGAATTATTTTTACAGAATATCCGGCAGGATATTGAAAAAAAGGCTGAATTGACACATTCCAAAATATACATTATAAATTAAATAAGCAATTAATGTAAATTTAACAGAAAATCCGGCAATTTCTGTTGGATATCCGTCTTTAGAAAATCGCTGGGTATCCGACATATTCACCATCCAGAATATCCCTAATATATATATATATATATATATATATATATATATATATATATATATATATATATATATATATATATATATATATATATATATATATATATATATATATATATATATATATATATATATATATATATATATATATATATATATATATATATATATATATATATATATATATATATATATATATATTACTAGCAAATCAAATTTCCAAGTAACAATAATGTTAAGAATTTATATTTGAAGACTAGAAATTCTTTGCTACTCATTTTCTGAAATTCTTTGCTTGTTCTTGCAGTGGTATGATAAAACCTAAAGCAACACAAAATTCTCAAAAAAGAGCAACAACGGTCAAATTAACAATTATCGAAAGACTGACACTTGTCAATTACAATATTAACCAAAAAAATTAAATTCCAATAAAGAATTAATTAAAAGTATTTATTTCAAATAATCAATATTTTCATTACATTACTACTATATAGGCATAGGCATGAAAACTATTTTTCCTCGTTTTACATTTTGAAATAAAGCATTAAAAAGACGAGGAAATTAGCAATGAAAAGAAGAAGAATCGGTAAAAGGGAAAGAAAAGATGAGAGAATTGAATTTAGTTCCAATAATAGAGATAGACACTGATTAAGTTTCAAGCCAGATATTCTGACAATACAATAGAAAATGTATCTTTTTAATTAAAATAAATTCGAGGCTTTTTTGATATATATATATATATATATATATATATATATATATATATATATATATATATATATATATATATATATATATATATATATATATATATATATATATATATATATATATATATATATATATATATATATATATAATTATAATAAAAATAGAAATTAAATTAATTAAAATTAATTAAAAAAAAAAAAAAAAAAAAAAAAAAAAAAAAAAAAAAAATAATTTAAATATACTGGAATGAATTAAATGAAAAATGGCAAAATTATTAAACGTTACTGCTATATAGTTTCTGACCAGTTAATTTTGACTTTACCAATACAGTTGGAACAAAAAGGATCTCTTCCCGCTGTTTCTGGGGTCAAGGAGTCTTCCTCCTCACAAAGTTTTACTCCCGAGCGGATTGGATATCTGAAGACGTCCAACAGCTGACACCACCCTGCAGACAGGCAGAATATGGTGCTACTATATATATATATATATATATATATATATATATATATATATATATATATATATATATATATATATATATATATATATATATATATATATATATATATATATATATATATATATATATATATATATATATATATATATATATATATATATATATATATATATATATATATATATATATATATATATATATATATATATATATATATATATATATATATATATATATATATATATTAACTATAATTATAAGTATTGAGAGTTCCAGAGAACCACAAATTTTTCCCCCTTAAAGTTTCAATTTTCATCAAGCTAGGAAAGGGCAGAATCTTATTGAGGACCAAAGGACGGGGTCCATATATATATATATATATATATATATATATATATATATATATATATATATATATATATATATATATATATATATATATATATATATATATATATATATATATATATATATATATATATATATATATATATATATATATATATATATATCTTCGAAGTGGTGTCTCAGCTGTAGATGATTTTATGTGAATCTACAACTATACACAAGAAAATGCAAAAATGTCGATTTTCCATCTCATCCAATCTTGTCGAGTCTTATTTTTAAGAAGACGAGTTCGTATATATAAACACTCTTTGATCAACTCGATCAATTTAACGGTAACTCATTCTCGAAAATGTGGTCTTTCACTACTAAAATTTAATTCATTTTATTTATAACCAACTATGTCATAACCGTAGAGTAATTAACTCACATGCTTAAAGGCGTTGGTTCAGTCCCTCATGTGGGTCCTAAGTAGAAACTACCTAGAGAGTTCCTTTCCTCCAACAGAGCAATACCAGTAAGATATACAAACTTTTCATATTAAAAAAAATCAAATCAAATTATTTACGACCTTCCTTGACTTTATTCCGAAATTTCTTATAAGCGTAATTTTTAAGAAAGTCATAAAGAATCAATGAATACACAGACGCACAAAAAATTTAGCGTCCCAAAAAATTATTATTATTAAAAGGTATCATCAGCTCTGTACAAACCTACAGTAGTTTCTTCTTATTATTATTAAAATGTATCATCAGTTCTGTACAACCTACAGTAGTTTGTTCTTTAATTATAAATTTCTTTTAACAATAAAAGATTATTTACAGCTTTACACTATCTACACCAACAAGAAATTAAAAAATTGGGTCGTGGCCAATGGAGGTTAATGGTAATTAATTGCAATTGCTTACAAACCCCTGAATTTAAAAGACCAAAAAATTTTTTTACGATTAGAGTGCCATAATTTGTATTAAAAATAATACAGGTAACAGTTCT
>SEYY01003995.1:67500-93942 GCA_009176605.1 Armadillidium nasatum
TATATATATATATATATATATATATATATATACTGCAAGGAAAGTCGTACAATTGCTAAAGATGTGTCATGAGCTAATTAGTTGAAACGTGTAACAACATTATTCTGGTGTTTGATCTCTCTCTCGAGGAGATTACAAATGATATCGACAGAGTTGAGGTCAGGGTTTCTCGGAAGCCACTTCAGCATTTGCACTGTTTACGACGTGCAATATGTGCAACCAAATAGCCATTGCTATCGGCGGATGTTACTAGAACAACAGCTATCAGGATACGTTGACAAGGAGTAAACTACATTCATCTGTTGGACACATGATTCTGTACTACATTGGCTGAATTCAACTGCTTTGTGGCGCATGTTGAACATACTATACTTAAAAACGTTTGAAACAAGAAACGGCTAACCAATAACTACGATTAATTTCAAAAATTTATTATACATTAGTTTTATTATTGTTAAATAATATTTAAAATTTATTAATAAAATTTCATTTGTTTTTATTAAAAATTATTTTTTCTATGGTTATTAACTTTTCACTAATATTTGTTTACTTATATAGAATTATATAGTCTTATTTTATATCCCCAGGGAAATTTTTGAAAAGTCTGCAAATATTACCAACTCGTGAGTCGAATAATTTTTTCTCAACTCCTCACCCCTTGTTAAAAACTCGTCAAGGATTTTAGTACGGGACATCATTTCAAAGCTGAGAAAAGTGCTACAAAAACATTAGAAATGGTAAATGCAGCATTTAAAGATAGTGTACTAACCAATTAGAATTTTTTTTCATACTGTATGAACAAGATAACTTTGAAGACTCGCCAGGAGTGGATGGGCTACAGAAGAAACTGAGTAAGGTATGATTGAGATTGAAAAGAAATTTGAAGAAACACTCAGAAGACTTCTGGGATGAAAGAAGGAAATGGATTAATGTTTTTTACGCAATAATTAAATGCAAAGCTTTACTGAATATAATGGCTATTTTTGGTTTACAAAAATGTGTAACATTTAACAGGAAATAAAATTTAGCCAAGAGCAAAACATTTTGGATACAGAACTTGAGAATAAAATTTAAATTAGAACTTAAATAGGTAGATCTACTTGATTTTTCGTCTTTTGAGATCTGAAATTGATGTACCTGAAATCTGTCCTAATGTAATCATTTATTTTAATGTATATAAGTACGTATGCAGTAGATGAAAAAGATGCTAGTCTAAATGACAGGGTGAAGACCCTTCCTGAGAGATGGTGATTATTTTGTTCATATATAATATATATATATATATATATATATATATATATATATATATATATATATATATATATATATATATATATATATATATATATATATATATATATATATATATATATATATATATATCTCTGGTAATAAAAGGCCTGTTATACCCCAAAAGTTGGGGAATAACAGAACTCAAAGTCGATTAAAGACCAACAATTCCAGGTACACGATGTTTGAAGGTGTGAAAATTAAAGGAAGTTGAGAAAACAGATAAAAGAGAGTGTGTTCCAGACTTGACTGGTGAAGTACATATAAGAGTGAGGATAACGATTAAGTATGGGGTCAGACATAGAAAGGATAAGAGTGTGTTAAAATGTGTCGTCACACGAGCCCTACTCAATGGAAGAGGTATGTGGAGTTTAGAAAAGCAGTATTCGTTTTAATAGCAATATAGAGAGTGATGCAATAATTTAATAGGTAGAAGAGATTACAGTGTGTTAGTGAGAGCGAAAGAATTTATAGGATAAAAGGCTCTAAGCTCAATTTTTTTCATGGAAGATTTCTGTAGGTGGAATCACCCAAGATATGTGAGGCATACTCCATACAGAATCGAACAATACCCTTATAAAAAGAAGCAACTGGGTTGGTGTAAAGAAATTAAAAAGGCACCTCGGAACACCCAACCCTCTTAGAATTTTGTTTAGAAAGGGAAGTAATGTGTGATACTTCCGAGAAGGTCATGAGAAAAGGTTTGAGTTGAATGTTTTTCGAAGATGCTATAGCTGTGAAATATATATATATATATATATATATATATATATATATATATATATATATATATATATATATAATATATATATATATATATATATATATATATATATATATATATATATATATATATTTTTTTTTTTTTTTTTTTTTTTACACATCACCACCACTTACGGGCAAAGCCCTATTCAAGGAGGGGGTGTTAAAAGAATAAAAATGAGAGTAAATAGAGTACAAAATCCAGAAAATAAAAACCACCCCTACAGAACCCACCAAACGCAAATTTCTCAGGTGGGCGCAGACGCGGGCTTTAAAGAAATTGAGATTAAATGCAGAGGGAAATACAGAAGATGGAAGAGAGTTCCACAAGACAGAGGTGGCAGGAAAGAAATAGGCACCACAGCGGACAAGCCTGGAGTTGCCTATGTCCACGCAAAATTGATGCGCGGACATTGCACCCCTTGTGCTGCGAGGACACCGTAAAGGTGGAGGTACACGGTGGATAGTTCCCTTGAGCATCTGCCACTATAGTACCTATAGAAAAGTGACAATTCACCAACATCACGTCGCAAAGATAAAGAATCAAGAGAATTAGAAAGAGCGGGACAGTTTATAAGTCTTTTAGCCTTTGACTCAACCCTATCCAAAAGACGAGTGAAACCTGAGCCACCCCAGATTTGAGAGCAGTACTCCATACAAGGGCGGATGAGACCCTTGTATAATTGGAGTAACTGCGAGGAAGAAAAAAATTCTCGCAGTCTAAACAGAACTCCCAGCTTCTTTGAGGTTGCCCTAGCAAAACCAATGTGATATGAGGTTTCCAAGACATTTTTTTGTTTATGTGAAGGCCAAGGATGTTTATATTATCAACAGGAGAGACGGGAGAACCATCGAAAGAAATAGAAAAGTTAGGAGGTGTCTTTGAGAGAGAGATTTCTAGAAGTTGAGTTTTTAAAGAGTTGAATTTCACAAGGTTGAGACGACCCCACTGGGAAATTCTATCCAGATCTGCAAGAATGGAATCGGAAAGATGTAGACGAGAAGCAACTCTAGATGCAAAGTAAGGAGCAGATTTGAAATGAGTAGAAGAATGGAGGGTTGAGTCATCGGCATATGAATGTATAGGGTTAGATGAACAGCTGAGAAGATCATTAATGAAAAGTAAGAATAGAGTAGGATACAAGACAGAACCCTGAGGAACACCACTATTGACAGGAAAGGAAGAAGAAGTCGCTCCAACAACAACAGCCGAAATGGAACGATTAGAAAGAAAACTAGACACAAGTAAGCAAAGAGAAGGAGGAAACCCAAAGGAGGGAAGCTTGGAAAGCAGTGACGCATGCCATACCCGGTCAAACGCCTTAGATATGTCAAGCGCCACCACGCAAGTCTCCCCATGGTCCCTAAGGGCAGAAGACCATAGATCTGTGAGATAGGAAAGTATATCACCAGTAGACCTCGAATGACGAAAGCCATACTGATGATCAGAAAGAAGGGAATGAGATTCCAGATGATCTAAGAAGTGAGAGTTAAGAAGGGTTTCAAAGATCTTAGACAGAATACAAGTGAGAGCTATATATATATATATATATATATATATATATATATATATATATATATATATATATATATATATATATATATATATATTATATATATATATATATATATATATATATATATATATATATATATTAAATAATGAAATAAATTCTATATATGTAGAAGTATTCTTGGTAATGAAGACAAGTTGCTTCAAAATTAACATTAGGTGAGCCTCTGAATATTTTTAAATGACCAAAATATCGTCTCTTTCTAAAAGAAAATTGGGTTAAGCGCTAGCTGCATATTTATCCACTGTGAGAGTCCCTTTAGACGCTTTCATACTATGTTCTTCTGCAAAGTACAATTTCACATAATAATAATAATAATAATAATAATAATAATAAATAATAATAATAATAATAATTTCCAGCATATGAAATAAAATACGAATAACTTTCATAATAACTTCAACAACAAAAAATGTTTAAAAAGTTTAAAGCTTGATTTAAAGGTACTTTGGCTAAAGCAGTTTTCACCACAGCTCCACTGATACAAATCCCAAGGCAAAGTTGTGCAATGTAGCCTCTTAAATGTTTATTAATGCGAGCCGTGAAAATTCTTGTAGGATATCACAAGCTTTTATGTTTATATTCAGGTAGAAGAAACCTATTTTGCCGTTTAATCTTTTCTTTCCAGGAACACTATCTCAAACTTTTCTTCCTTCACATATTTTTCAAATTTGTAATAGTTTATAATTAATTTATTCCTAACATATTTCAAAGTAAAAATATTAATTATTTTCAAGAGGTTCTTACTTAAATGTTAATTCTTCCTCCAAGTTCAACTATTTTTCTTTCATAAATCCAGGTTTCTGTTGAAATTATTTCACTTCTCTTTAAATTACTTTTTCATAGTTTCTTTTCTATATTTTTTCTGCTCTTTGTTATTTTTAACATTAATTTACCTAACTATAAAGGAAACAAATCCCACACACACACATATATATATATATTATATATATATATATATATATATATATATATATATATATATATATATATATATATATATATATATATATATATATATATATATATATATATATATATATATATATATATATATATATATATATATATATATATACACACACAGTGGAACTCCAATATTCGTCATTAATCCGTTCCTGAGGGGATGACGAATATCGAAGAAGACGAATATCGAATAATTTTTTTCCCATAGGAATTAACTAAAAATGGATTAATTCGTTCCCAGCCTCGAATTTTGCCTATCTATTCTTTAACAAAAAAAAAAAATTTCAATCTAGAATCGATCTCCGAAATCATTTCAAACACTGTACAATTTAACTATAGTACATATTAAATAGCGTACTGCCATAAACAATACGTAATACGCACTGTGTAGGCCTACATAAACGCTAAACACACAAAATTTTAAAAAGAAATTTACCTTATGGATGAGAAAAACAATGATTGTTATTAAGTTTTTATTTTTAAGGTTATAGGCTTTCGTAGGTAGGACGAATATTGATTTTTCGACGAATATCGGAAAAAAAATTACAGGGCGAATATCGGAAAAGACGAATACTGGAGGGGACGAATATTGGAGTTCCACTATATATAATATATATATATATATATATATATATATATATATATATATATATATATATATATATATATATATATATATATATATATATATATATATATATATATATATATATATCAGACCACTTTAACATCCTCAAATATTTCAAAAACTACTAAACCTACGTTAAACAGGATAACATTTTTGGAATCCTTGAAGAATTTTGATAAAGAAAAATAAAAAAAATGTGAAATTAAGTTAAAAAAAAAAAAAAATTTTTTTTTTTGTTTGTGTACGATAACTGAGGAAATATCTGTCATTATTATTATTATTAAATTTTTTTTTTTAGCGAACCTAATTAGACATTTAACCTGACGACCGGAGATTGCCATGGGATTGTGGCCTAACTGATAGCTGGTTCGTTGCCGTAGGATCGTAGCCTACTGCTATATTACACCAAATATATATATTTAACATTTTTGTTACAATTTTCTCAGTCAATCGCGAAATTTAAAGTATTTCAAATTCTCGAAATTTGACTCATAAAAAGACGCTCCCACACGTGCGTTGCCAGACGTACAAAGTCGTTCAGCTTATTAAAAAAATTATAAATTATGAAGTAATTAAAATTAATTTAAGTTTTTTTTTTTTTAATTCCCAATTTTTCCTTACAAAAATTCTTCAAGGATTCCAAAAATGTTATCCTTTTTAACGTAGGTTTAGTAGTTTCTTAAATATTTGAGGATGTTAAAGTGAAGTCTGGCCGTATATATATATATATATATATATATATATATATATATATATATATATATATATATATATATATATATATATATATATATATATATATATATATATATATATATATATATATGGGATTTGCTTCCGGTATAGTTAGGTAATTTAATGTTAAAAATGACAAGAAACAGAAAAAATATAGAAAAGAAACTACGAAAAAGTAATTTAAAAAGAAGTGAAATAATCTCAACAGAAACCTGGATTTATGAAAGAAAAATAGTTGAACTTGGAGGAAGAATTAACATTTAAGAAAGAACCTCTTGAAAATAATTAATATTTTTACTTTGAAAATGAAAACAGATGAAGGGTATGTGTTCCAGACTTTACCTGTAAAGTACATGTAAGGTTGAGCATAGCGGTTAAGTCTGGGGTCAGAAAGTTGGACAGAGAAAGGATGAGACTGTAGAAAGGCATTTTGACAGTGCCATTCTCAATAGAAGAGGTATGCAATGGGAGAGTTCAGAAGAGCAGTGTCCATTGTAATAGCGATAGTACAGAGAGAGAGACGCAACAATTCGGCTGGCAGAAAGAGACTGAAGAGAATTAGTGCGAGCAGAAAATTGATAAGTTGAAACACCCTAGACTCCACCTTTTCAAGGAGAGCTGTATGAGTGGAACCACACTAGATGTGTGATGCATACTCCATACAGGTGCGAACAACACTCATGTAAAGAGCAAGCAACTAGGGTGAAGTAAAAAACACCACCTAACCTCTTAGAAACTTTAGAAAGAGGAGTAATGTGATCTTTCTAAGAAACATACGAAAGGTTTGAGTTGTGTGTTTACGAAGAAGATTTCATAGTTGTGTGGTAGGATATGTCAAGTAGAAAGATAGAGGAATTGAGTTTTGGGAGCATTGAAAACGAATGCTTTTCTCTGCCTCCAATTTGAAATACTACATAGATCAAAGGCCAGTTGCTCCAAGGATACTCTCCTTTCATCTATTAACTGCTGTTGGGAGGGGCATATTCAAACTGAAAGGAGTAATGAAGAGTGGAATTATCGACATAGGGAGTGGATAGAAGATGAAGTAACAGAGAGAAGATCATTAATGAAATGTAAAAAGTGTTGAGGATAGAACAGATCTTTGAGGAGCACCACTGCTAATCGATTTAAAAGATACATGGTGGCCGTCTACAATTGCTGCTATAGAAGAAACTAAATTAGAGAAAGAGCACAGTGAGAAGGATAGATTCTGAAAGAGAAAAGTTTGGAAATCAGAGCTTAGTGCTATACTCTATCAAAAGTTTTTGATATGTCTAATGAGACAGCAAAAGATTTACCGAAATGTTGAGGAGTGGAGGACCAGAATCGGAGGGAAGGGAAAGATCACCAGTAGAGCGTTTTTTAATGAAACCATACTTGCGATCAGTAATAAGCTTTGAAGAATTGAGAGGTTTAAATCTTCCTGTTACAGATAGATTGGAAAACTTTAGAATGAATGGAGCTTAAAGAAATGGGAAGGTAGTTAGAGGGTTGAGGGTGATCCTTTTTTTTTTTAGCAAAGCTGAATGTACATTTCCAGCAAGAAGGGAAGGTTGAAGTAGAAAGACAGAGACGAAACAGTTTACCAAAGCAGGGTGCAAGCTTAGAAGCACAAGTTTTGAGAACCACAGGTGGAATATCATAAGGACCATGCGCCTTCTTAGTGTTAACCTCAGAGAGTGCAGAAATGAAAGTCTTTAGAGGAAATTACAATTTTAGGCATAAATAAGTTGGAGGGGGTTGAAGGAGTAGGAACACCTATATAATCGTATAAGGTTGAATTAGAGGCATAAGATTTGAGAGAATAAGAGTTCAGCTTTAGAGAATGGAAAAACGGCAGTTGTACCATTAGAAGATACTAAATGAGGAAAAGAGGAAGAAGCAAAGTTAGAGTTAACATTTTTTGCAAAATGCCAAAAAGGCTGTGAAGAAAAACCAGAAAGATTACTGCATTTTCTAAGGAGAAATGAGTTTTTCATGCTAAGAGAATAGATTTTGCATGATACCGAGATGAAATATGTTGCACGAGTTTATGGAACTTGAAGACGACAGTAGTCCCTGAAGGCAGCATCCCAGCGGAGGACAGCATAAGAACAAGCAGTTAAACCAAAGTTTGTTAGGTTTAGTAGAAGGAAAACACTATAGGATGTACGCCTCCATGCCAGAGAGAATTACCTCGGTTAAGTGCTCTGCACATTCTGAGGAACCCCTCCCACGGAAACAGTAATCATTCCATGGGAAAACAGAAAAAGTACTACTCCAAGTCAGACCGGTTTGTAACACAGAAATGCCAGAAACGTTTCCGTGTTGAAGGCAGGGGACCATTCTTGCAGAAGATTTAGAGACAGAACAAGATATAGAGAAAAGAAAGTAATCAGATGTACTCAGGGGAAGAAAGAGTTTAACTGTAAGGAGAAGGATGGATAAGAAGTTAGGAAAAGTTCAAGTATGTTAGGTTCATCATCAAGGCGGCCAGGGATATGGGTAGGGAGATGCAGCAACTGCTCAAGGTTATTCTGGATTAAAAAGTGGTAAGGCAAGTTCACCAGCTGCATCATGAGAGCTAGATGAAAGCCACTGGTGGTGGAGAACAATGAAATAACCTAAAATGATGATTTCAAAGACAGGAGAAGAAGAAAGGATATGTTCTATTTTGGAGTTAAGATAGTCAAAGAATTTTTTATACTCTGTAAAGTTAGGAGATAAGTAGACAAAACATATGAATTTAGTTACATAGTTTGAAAACAGTTTAATCAAAGTAGAGAATTCAGAAGACTCCAAATTAGACACGAGAACAGGCATCTTTTGAGCACATATGCAAAACATCCACTTTTGTTTAAAAATTAAGGATAAAGACAGTAGGAGGAAACAGAGTAGAGTTTGATATCAGAGCACTTAAGCTCAGGAATTTTAGTTAAGAACAAGAGATGAGGTTTAGAAGAGGGTTGTTGTTTGACAATGTGGAAGCTAGACAAGAGACCACAAATGTTGCAGAAATTAATGAAAAAAGAAGACTGTGGACCAGGGCAAGTTGTCATCAAGGTCTTGGTGGCACCAACCTCATCACTGAAGATCGCCAACTCCCAAGTGGTGAATGGGGGGATAGGTGGAAGAGGGGCCATATTTGGAAGCCATTCATCTAAGCTTCTTCGAGGCAGCTTTATGCTTCACCATTTTGAACAATTTTAATAGGTAATGTACGTGAATGTTTGTAAATTTGTAAGGTACAGTCGTCAACAGAAGTTCGTTCCTGTTAAGCTGGAAATAAATATTTATATAAAATGGGGATCATTTCAGGTTCAGCCAATCACAGTTCAATTAAGCCCCGCTCAATGTTTTTATTTTATTTTTATTCAAAATAGAGCTTTTATGAAATGATTTCCATTTTATATAAATATTTATTTCCAGCCTAATAGGAACGAACTTCTGTTGACGACTGTACATGTGAAGAAGGGGGACAGTTGTGGGAGCATAGGCATTCAAATGTGAGTCAAGTCTATACTAGAGACCCTCTGAGAAGATGAAATGCAAAAAGTGATGAACCAAAGGGCAACGGAATGATTTAACTCCACCCTATCACCCTGTGGATTAAGCCCAGTACTTTCATCACTTCAGGGCACAACATCCTACCCAGAATAAATAGAACTAAGTTTTCTTTTCTATTATAGTAACACAATCCATTTGTGATCATTATTAATTTAGTTACATATTGTTTTTTCATTCATGCTATAGAAATTTTAATGTGATTTTAACTATCACAAAAGCAAAGTTGAAAAGTTTATCAAACATTCTTCATTTCATATTTTTAAAATCTTAACTATTTTAAAAAAATAAAAAAATGACATCCTTTTAAGCAAAATTTCAGAATTCAGTTATTTCTATGAAAATATAATTTGCAATCTATAGGCACACCAACTAAGAAATTCTAATTCTAAATTTAAAATTTTAAATCTAAATGAAACTGTAATTAAGCCAATGTTATAATATTTCTTTGATTCTAACCTTCCTATATTTGAAAGACAAACAGTTTATATTTAATCAGTAGCTGAGAAACCAAGCAGTGGAGGTAATTTTAAAATATTTTTTACTTTAACAGTTGTTAAACATTGAGTGTTTTATAACGTACTTAAATTGTTCAAGATCTAACATAATTCTTTTATAAGGTCTTTATATTAAAACTCACAATTCTAACTAGGAAAATAAAGAAACCTAGAAAGAGTTCCAGCTTCTTGTTATCCCAAACATTTAATTAGGTCAGTGGAGGAGCTTCATTGAAGTAATATGCTGCATACCCTACACTTAAGATCTCTCCTACATTGGCATTAAAACATTTGTCATCTAGTGTTTATATATATATATATATATATATATATATATATATATATATATATATATATATATATATATATATATATATATATATATATATATATATATATATATATATATATATATATATATATTCTACTAGCATTTTCATTTGCAAAATTTCCCCAAATACAGTTTCAAGGCTTAAAAACTAATAGGCTAATAATGCTTATAAATACTCTATAAAACTTAAGATTAGAACTTCTACTGTATAGAAAAAATATATAGAGAATATAGAACATATTTATCATTTTGTAACTGACAAGATGTATTTATGAAGTACACAAAGAGTTCTGGCAAGAAGTTCTACTTTTTTATTTTAATTGAAATGAAGCATATTTCTTTAAATATTTCAATTCATTAACAAACTACAACTGAATAGTAAGTTTTGAATATATATATATATCTGCAATTTTTTTTAAAGAATCAGCCATATCAAAATAGAAGTCATTTAAGAAGGCTCTACCACCGAGCTACGCCGCCTTCCCCCAAAAAATATTCAGTCGCAACAGTTGTTGTGCCCATGTTGGCGTTGCTTGACTTTGGTTGGTTGTTCCTGCAACCCAGGAGCACCCAGCAAAAATGCCATAGTAGCCCCAGTAGGGGTTCCAAGCACCCTCTTATGGATTTAGATAAGTACCGAGTTGCTACAGTGATTCGAAGCAGAAGAGCTTGAAAACCGTTCTACTATGCCTTTTTTTTGGGAAGGCGGCGTAGCTCGGTGGTAGAGCTTTCTGTACATTGTCTAACGGCGACGCTGTTGTCAATAAGGTTCGAGTCCTGGCGTGCAGAAAATTTTTCTCTGTCTTATATTGCTAATTTAGTCGCAACAGTTGTTGTGCCCATGTTGGCGTTGCTTGACTTTGGTTCGTTGTTCCTGCAACCCAGGAACACCCAGCAAAAATGCCATAGTAGCCCCAGTAGGGGTTCCAAGCACCCTATTATGGATTTAGATAAGTACCGAGTTGCTACAGTGATTTGAAGCAGAAGAGCTTGAAAACCGTTCTACTATGCCTTCTTTTTTGGGAAGGCGGCGTAGCTCGGTGGTAGAGCCTTCTGTACATTGTCTAATGCCGACGCTGTTGTCAATGGGTTCGAGTCCTGGCGTGCAGAAAATTTTTGTATATATATATATATATATATATATATATATATATATATATATATATATATATATATATATATATATATATATATATATATATATATATATATAGGGTGGGAAGTAGTGCTCCTAAGGAGATGAGATTACTCCCCATTGGGTATATAGGGTGTTAATGGTTCTTTCCATCTCACTCCAGTTCCCACACTATTTCTCTCTCATCTCTACATTCTTTTACACAAAATAGGCTCTCCACACACACACACAAAAACTTATTAGATACACATCTTTTTAAAAATAAAAATAATTATGGCTTCAACAACAGTAACCTCGGAGAAGCCCCGAGGGGCTGCTTCCAAAAATAGCCCCTCATCCATCCCTTCCCCTGACACCATTTGTGGGAGTTGGTGGCCTCTGGTGATGGGGTTGGCATCACCAGGACTCTGCAGCCAGCTTATCCTGATGCACAGTATTTATTTTCATTATTTTCTGCTACATTCACAGTCTTTAATCCAATTTCCACTTTGTTGAACATCACCTCTCTTCTTCTAGTCCTCACCTTTTGTTCTGGTGCTTATATTAGGGGCGTGAGCATTCTGATAGCAAACCCTACTTTGCTTTATAATTCTCTATCCTCAATTTTCAACCAATGGCGGTTGTTGTGCGTACATGCTTAATGGTGTTGCTTCTTTAGAAATTTGGTAACTTTAGTTGGGCTTTAACATACTAGTTACAATTTTCTTTATTTTTGTACGTAAATAGGCTATACATTGTAGTCATATGACTCATTTCTCATAATGATCATTTTCATTTCATGTAAATCCTTCAGTTTTTACTCCTGCTAAGGTAAGGAGTGTAATATTGAATAAACTTGGCATATTTTTATTTTTTATTTTTTTTCATTTTCATTTCTAATGTAGCTACAGTACTTATTTTTAAAGTATAATTAAATAGGTAAATACTGTTTAGAATTCTTTATTAGTTAAGAAATTTGATAAAATAAAGAAAAATAACAAAAAAAAAAAAAAAAAAAAAACAGGAAAATCAAATTTTTTTTTATTCATCATGTTTTTTTTTTTAAAAAAACACGTTTTTTTTAAAATAAAAAACCGTCGTTTTTTATTCACTTACAACTCTAGGCACACGGAGGTCCTCTTTTAATTTTCTGACTGATGATACTACATTTAGTTATTTCAAGCCTGCCTATCCTGAAACATTGTAAAGTACTCCCATACTGCTGAAGCTGATCTTTTAGCCATATTGACTAAAAGTATAAACAAAATAATAATTCTGAAATAATGTAGCTAATGATACAAGTTTAAAACATAGCAATAAAATAACAATGATATGTATAAATACAGGTTATATTGATAACTTTATATTTTACATTTTTTCAAACTTTACCTTAGGGTCTTACCTAGGTAAACCTGTTGAATAACAATTATGAATCCGAAAAAAAAAAAAAAAGTTTTTTTTTTTTTTTTTTTTTTAATTTTTGTACTTTTTTAAAACTTTTATTATAAAAACTTTAATTTTCAGAGAAAATGCATATAATCATTAATTTAAGTGAATGTTGGCTATAATATCCTTCTTTACAATTAAATAAACCTCAATTAAATTTATATCTAATTTTCTTAACCTAAAATTTCAGTGCTTTTGACCTCTTTACAAATTTTAGGCAACCCTGGTCAGTTCCTATTCACCACCATCAATGGCTTTCTTCTAGCTCTCATGATACAACCAGTGAATGTACCTTCCATTTTGCTCTCCAAAATAACCTTGAGCAGTTGGTGCAGCTCCCTCCTCGTATCCCTGATCATCGTTGAGATGAACCCAACATTCTACATTTTTTTTTAACTTCTAATCCTTGTCCTTATACTCTCAAACTCTATCCACATCTGGGTTCCTCCAATTACCTTCTTATCTTTCTATCCTCTTCAATTTTTTTCAAGACATCCACAAGAAAGACTCCTTCCAAGTGAAAGGAAACATTTGTAGCATTTTGGTGCTGCAAGCTGGTTGGACTTGCAGTAATACTTTTGATTTCGTGTGGAATGATTATTGCTTTTGTGGGAGGGGTCCCTTAGAGTGTGCAGAGTACATTACTGAAGTGATTCTTCTCTAACTTGGAGGTGTACATTTTATTTGCTTTCACCTTCTACTAAACCTAACAAATCTTGGTTTCACTCTGCTTGTTCTCATGCTATTCCCTGCTGGGATGTAGCCTTCAGGGATTACCATGTCTTCAAAATCTAGAAACTCATTCAACTTATATTTCACCCTGGAATCGTGCAAAATCTACCCTCTGCAAAAACAAAAACTCTTTTCTCCTTAGAAAATGCAATAATAATTTTTCTCTGATTTTCTTTCCAGTCATTCTATAGCAGCTGATGTAGACAGCCAACGTTCATCCATTAAATCCTCAGGGTTCTTTCATATCCCCAACAATTTTTCTACTTTTCATTAATGACCTTCTATCTATTACTTCATCACCTGTCTCACCTGTCTACTCCTATGGATAATCCCATCCTTCATTTCTCCTTTCAGGAACAGTTAATTGACGCTAGAATGGTGGCCTTGGAGCAACTGACCTCTGATCTTTCTCATTTTAAATTGGGGCAAAAAAAGATGGTTGTTTTCAATGCCTCAAAACTTGGTTCCTAGAACTCTCTACTTAATACAACTTTCCACACAACTATGACATCTTTATCGAAAAGACACAACTCAATCCTTCATATGTTCTTAATATTCTGAGTGTTTCTTTTTTTTGTGATCTTTATTGGAAGGATCACATTACTACTTTCTAAACAAGCTTCTAAGAGGATGGGTGCTCTCAGGTTCTTTCGTGATTTTTTAAAGCACCCCAGTTTTCTTTTCATATGAGTGTTGTTCACCCCTGTAAATAGTATGCCTCACACATCTAGGGTGGTTCCACTCATACAGCTCTCCTATAGGGCTTTTTGTCTTATCAACTCTCCTAATCTCACTAACCCTCCCCAGTCTCTTTCTGATAATCAAATTGTTTCATCAGTCTCTCTATACTATCGCTATTACAATGGACACTGCTCTTCTGAACTCCATCAAATACCTCCTCCTATGAGAAGAGCTTGTGCGACATGTCTTTCTACACAGTCTCATCCTTTCTCTGTAAAACTCTGACCCCAGACTTAACTGACACGCTCAATCTTACATATACTCTACTGGTAAAGTCTGGAACACAGTCCCTTCATCTATTTTCCCAACTTCTTATGACTTACACACCTTCAAACGCCCTGTATCAGGACATGTCAGCCTTTAATCTGACAAGCTTCCTGATTTGCTCCTTACTCTGGTGGTAACTTTGGTAGGCCTCTGACCTTTGCCCACAAGAGATAATATATATATATATATATATATATATATATATATATATATATATATATATATATATATATATATATATATATATATATATATATATATATATATATATATATATATATATATATATATATATATATATATATATATATATATATATATATATATATATATATATATATATATATATATATATATATATATATATATATATATATATATATATATATATATATATATATATATATATATATATATTATAAAATTTAATTTTAAGTTTGTAGTTATGTCAGCAAGTTAAAAAAAAATTGAAAACATATCTATATTAATTTAACATGATTAAGCAAAGGTAATGTTATATAGATTACAGTATAACAAGGTAGAACATATTATGTTTTTAATAATTTGAAAATTTTTCCCCTGATAATTAAGAATTTCCTTTTTACAAGATATCTAGTTGGATAGTATTATTATCAAGCCAGAAACCAAAAAACAATTTATATATATATATATATATATATATATATATATATATATATATATATATATATATATATATATATATATATATATATATATATATATATATATATATATATATATATATATAATGAAAAACAGTACTAGAGCTCTGAACATTTTGAATGCAGAATAGTAAATTTATATTAAAAACTTTTTTTATTTACCCACATTTATGAACTATTTAAAGTCAATTTAAAATTAAAATTAGAAAAGGTAAATGGAGCACATTAATGTATTGTTTAATAAAGTGTATTGAGAGTCAATCACTCTACTGTTTGAGCCATCATCAGGACATTTATGGTTATTAGGGATGGGCTGGATAGTGAATTTGCCGGATAACCAGATATTTGGCAAATATCTAAAATCAAATACCGGATATCCTGATGTGTATCCAGATAAAATAGGCCAGATATTACTTAAAAAATTCACATTAATTGCTAATTTAACATATGGATTTAATATTATATATATATATAATATATATGCAAAAATTTGGTCTTGCTAAATATGGCTTGCTTGCTCTAAGGTCTGTAGTTAGCTTAGGGTATTTTTATTTTTGAAGTTGCACATCTGTTTCTTGTGGTGCTTGAAGCTCTTTATAATCAACTTTTACACTCAAATAGCTTAAACACTTCATTGGCGGAGATATGGAAAATACATGACGGTGAATGACAGTCATCCTCTATTAAAGAATCCTGCTGTGGAGAAAGCTCTGGTGTGACCAATGCTTCATCGCAGATTGCTTCAGGAAGGACTTCTGTAACAGTGTCTTCTTTTCCAAGTTGGAGTGAAGAGCTTGTTGCATCTGCATTTTCTGCAGAATTTGAAGGAACTGGTAATTTCAGTGAACTGGTAGTTGGCTGCTCAGCAGGATTTCTGCTCAAATAATCAGCAGGAATATTCTCTTCAGATTTAATATGGTTTATGTTCAAATCATATTCAGACAAGAAAGTTAGGTAACGCTGCTCCCTTGCAAGCAAGTGATTAGCATCAGTCTCTTTTTTAAGTGACTGTGTGACTGAAAGATTGTCACAAAACACATCTACCTTTCGTCCTTCTACGATATGTTGAAATTTTTTTTACAGTTTTAACCAAGGCAAGGAGTTCATTGCTAAAAATACTATAGCTCATTTCAGTTGGGTTTAATTTATAACTATAGAATCCAAGTGGAACAGTTTTTTCATTTTCAGTTGAAACTACAACACCAGCCAAGGCAGTGTGACTGGCATCGTGACTAATAATACCATCTCGTTTTTCCATCTTTTTGAAACCAACCAACAATTAGATTTAAAAATTTTAGAATCTATTCATATAGCTACTCTCAAACCGTCATTCAATAATGATACAACTTTATTAATATGTTTTCATATATTATATAACTGATTTATTTTTCCAATTTTTGTTATATTATTTGTAATTAATATATTCTGTTCTCTCTACAGATTCAAATTATTTAATAGTTACTATAAATCTACTGATGATGGACGTGGTTAAATTTACTCTGAAACAGTGACAGAAGTTCTTAATACAATTTAATGTTAAAACAAAACATTAATGTGCTTTAGTTACTTTTTATAATTTAAATTGGCTTCAAATAGTGATAAAAAGTTTTTAATCAGAATGATATATATATATATATATATATATATATATATATATATATATATATATATATATATATATATATATATAATATATATATATATATATATATATATATATATATATATATATTAGTGGTTGGATGATTAATCATTGGCAAATTGTTCTCAATTATTATCATTAATTTTCTGCCAATTATTTAATATATATATCGGCTTATAAATATCTCTCCATTTAATAGTGTGACAGGAGGGAGGAGTGGGCCTAATATACTCTCCAAAACGAAAGTGAATTATCACAAACTAGAGAAAATATTATTCTGCATCACAATTTAGAAACTCTAAATTTAAAGTACCACAATATTGCTCTCACACATTAAAATTTTTAAGAACATCAATGTTCTGAAGATACTATTATACTATATATTTAAATTACATGTAATTTATAAACTTGAATAAAGAATAAGAGAATTTAATTCTTCCTTATTATAAAATTGTTAAATTTCAAATAATGGAAATTTTTAAAATATGCTTTTTCAATTTCATCATCATCAAAATTCTTAATCATCCCATTTCTAATATATATATATATATATATATATATATATATATATATATATATATATATATATATATATATATATATATATATATATATATATATATATATAATATATATATATATATATATATATATATATATATATATATATATATATATATTATATATATAATTTTGAAATTTTTTAATATTTTTTATTTTTTATTTTTTTATATATTATATATATATATATATATATATATATATATATATATATATATATATATATATATATATATATATATATATATATATATATATATATATATATATATAATATATATATATATATATATATATATATATATATATATATATATATATATATATATATATATATATATATATATATATATATATATATATAAATATATATATATATATATATATATATATATATTATTGACTGACTGCTGTCGGAATCGGTCGTATTGGAATGGGAGAGAAGAACGGAGAAGAGTCAGGGAAGGGATTGAGAGTGAGGTAAGATCTCTGAGTAACTATTATAAGAGAAGTAACTATTTTAAGAGAAAAGAAGATGGACAAGAGAAACTAACGCCAGATATTGTTTAGCAGAGAATAACTGAAATTTTTGAATATTTTAAAATTTTAAAATGTTTAGAATTTTTAATTATATCAAAATTAGAAATTGAATTTAGATTAAATAATGAAACAAATTAATTTTGAAACGGACTAAAGTGGAGGAGCAACAAAATTTTAAATAGCAGTTCTTTTCAATAAGTAAAATATTTTAAACAGACAAATTAATGTGTGAAAAATTTATATATATATACAACATCTGGTTGATAAAGGATTGGGATTTCGTCACAGTCAGGACAATTGTAGAATTATTGTTCGCAGGTTCTAAAGGCTGGGAACCTTTTTTACCAGTATTTTCCTCCCATGTACGGTTGCAGGAACATGTAGTTTCTGCAACCGACGCCACCCTGCATCTTGCGGGATATGGTGTATTGAATGAATAAATGAATAAATAAATAAATAAATAAATAATAATATATATATATATATATATATATATATATATATATATATATATATATATATATATATATATATATATATATATATATATATATATATATATATATATATATATATATATATATATATATATATATATATACACACAATTTTTTAATAACTTACTACTGGTAAAAATGTAAATTAGGTTTAGATAATTCAAACTCCAACCTAGTAATATTTAAATTCAATGAGGTTTAAGTGAATTTGGCTATAATAAACATTAACTTAGCATACAGCTTTAAAATTAATTATATATATATATGTATATATTTATATATATTTTTTTTTTTTTTTTTTTGCTGAAGGTACCTTTTGATCGACATTAAGGAATTTTTATTAATGTGATGCAGAGTTCCTTAAATACTGCTAAAGGATAAAACTATTAAAATTGCGATGCAAATGAATTTTATTGAAATTTTTTTAAAGATTTTCTTACCTCAAGAGATCCTTTTTAAACAATTGTTTAAATGGATAAAATCTGCAAGTGAAACCTAATTCTTTGAAAATAAAAAAATAATGGCTCAGTAGGAAGACTATTATTATTTCACCTCTTCTAACTGTAGAATGTGTTTTCTTCTTTCTCAGCAAGTTTTCTAATATTTCTGTACCTATTAATATATATATATAATATATATATATATATATATATATATATATATATATATATATATATATATATATATATATATATATATATATATATATATATATATATATATATATATATATATATATATTACTCCACTTTACAAGTTTTTCTAAATGGTTCCACAAAAAATATTTGACTTCAGTCCTCAATATTTGAACCCACCTAAGTGATTCCAAAGTGATAACCAACACTTCAATAGTCGGATAGACATTAATGGGAGAGAATGCTAAAACTATATTCACAGGCTGTCTTACTTACAATTACATATTTTTGTAAAGGTTTATTTAACAACTTTGTCCAAATGAAAATTGTAGACAATGTTGTGTAAAATAATATCCACATTTTTTATTAAAAAAATTACAAAATAGTTAAAATAATAAAGCTAGTAGCAGTGAAATAGTGAAAGATTGGTGAAAAACATTCCTAAGCACAAACAACTGTCTGTAGTTTCAAGTAAAATGAAACTTTTATTTGTTGTAAAAACTCTGCATCTGAAGTCAAATATGGACTTGTTAAAGAGACTGTGATATTATTCCTAAAATGAAAGAAAATTTAAACCATTAACAACCAAATTTATTTTATTTTCAAAATTATTTTATAGATGCTAGTGAAAATTTTATTAAATTGGCTTGTTTGTGCGATAATGATGTACAAGAGGGTTAAAAAAAAAATTTTTTTTTTCCCTTTTTTTTTTTTTATCTGTAAATCTTTTAATTGAAGCAAAATAAAATTTTTACTTTACCTATAAATTTTGTGATAACTAAAAAAAAAAGAAAATTAATTTGAAGTATTTTCATATCTCCTGTGAAACTCTAATCCAAAAATTTTATTCTGTGGATAAATGTAAGTGTTATGTTAAACTGTTCACAATCTGTTGTGGGTCTGCTCTTTTATGGTTCACTTTAACACTTCTTTGCTGCTCACTCCTAGCAAATGTTTTTTTTTTTACCAATTATATCAGCTGCTATTATCCACACTAAAGTGGATTTTCCAAATATTTTCAAACTTATTTTTTTTCATATGTAGATCTTCAAATATGTTGCAAAGTTTTCTCTAATTTTCAAAAGATCAACACATTTTTCAGAAAATTACCAATATTTATAACTGATTGAAATATTTACTGACATATCAAGTATTCTAAAATATAAGACCCAGTACTACTTTATTCCCACACACGCCTATTCAGTACATTCTCAGTAACCAATTAATGACGACTTTACCCCTCAAATTTTATTTTTGGAACTTTAATTTTAATATTATATTAAATGGGAAATCTTTGTTTTCTGAATTTTATTCCATCTAGTTACTTGCAGTACTTGTCTTAATAATGATAGCTTGTTTCTAAATTATTTACAATTCTTTTTCATAAATTAAGATTCCATAATTTCATTCTATGTAAATCATAGGCACAACTTTTTTTTTTTTGTCACTTGTTAAAGTAGGGGGAAATTTTCCATTTCCTTGTGCCATATGAATGTATACTTTTTTCCTAACTGCCAAAAAAAAGATATATATATATATATATATATATATATATATATATATATATATATATATATATATATATATATATATATATATATATATATATATATATATATATATATATCCTCCTATTTCTCCTCTCAGAGGTCCCATGCATTTGCCTGTGATTTCATTTGACCAGGTGCATGGGCTTCTGAAGTCTATGAACGTTAGGAAGGCAAGCGGCACGGATGGCATTCCTCCCCGAGTTCTAAGGGAGTGTGTCTCTAAGCTGGCTCCGTCCCTCATTCAACTTTCTCTCTATGCTTCAATACTAGTACTTTGCCTCACTGTTGGAAGGATCAGAGCGCTACCTTTCTTCGGAATAGGTTGGAATATTGCGCTCTTCCAACAGTGAGGCAAAGTACTAGTATTGAGGCATAGAGAGGAAAGTTGAATGAGGGACGGAGCCAGCTTAGAGACACACTCCCTTAGAACTCGGGGAGGAATGCCATCCGTGCCGCTTGCCTTCCTAACGTTCATAGACTTCAGAAGCCCATGCAACTGATCAAATAAATCACAGGCAAATGCATGGGACCTCTGAGAGGAGAATAGGAGGAGGATTGCCGGGATATATATAGATATATATATATATATATATATATATATATATATTATATATATTATATATATATATATATATATATATATATATATATCTTTTGGCAGTTAGGAAAAAAGTATACATTCATATGGCACAAGGAAATGGAAAATTTCCCCCTACTTTAACAAGTGACAAAAAAAAAAAAGTTGTGCCTATGATTTACATAGAATGAAATTATAGAATCTTAATTTATAAAAAAGAATTGTAAATAATTTAGAAACAAACATTATCATTATTAAGACAAGTACTGCAAGTAACTAGATGGAATAAAATTCAGAAAACAAAGATTTCCTATTTAATATTAATTAAAATTAAAGTTCCAGAAATAAAATTTGAGGGGTAAAGTCGTCATTAATTGGTTACTGAGAATGTACTGAATAGGCGTGTGTGGGAATAAGGTAGTACTGGGCCTTATATTTTAGAATACTTGATATGTCAGTAAATATTTCAATCAGTTATAAATATTGGTAATTTTCTGAAAAATGTGTTGATCTTTTGAAAATTAGAGAAAACTTTGCAACATATTTGAAGATTTACATATGAAAAAAAATAATTTGAAAATATTTGAAAATCCACTTTAGTGTGGATAATAGCAGCTGATATAATTGGTGGAAAAAAAAACATTTGCTAGGAGTGAGCAGCAAAGAAGTGTTAAAGTGAACCATAAAAGAGCAGACCCACAACAGATTGTGAACAGTGTAACATAACACTTACATTTATGTTTTATCCACAACATAAAATTATTGGATTAGAGTTTCACAGGAGATATGAAAATACTTCAAATTAATTTTCTTTTTTTTTTTAGTTATCACAAAATTTATAGGTAAAGTAAAAATTTTATTTTGCTTCAATTAAAAGATTTACAGATATTGGTAAAAAGGAAAAACAAAATTTTTTTAAACCCTCTTGTACATAAGTATCATACAAACAAGCCAATTTAATAAATTTTTCACTAGCATCTATAAAATAATTTTGAAAATAAAATAAATTTGGTTGTTAATGGTTTAAATTTTCTTTCATTTTAGGAATAATATCACAGTCTCTTTAACAAGTCCATATTTGACTTCAGATGCAGAGTTTTTACAACAAATAAAAGTTTCATTTTACTTGAAACTACAGACAGTTGTTTGTGCTTAGGAATGTTTTTCACCAATCTTTTACTATTTCACTGCTACTAGCTTTATTATTTTAACTATTTTGTAATTTTTTTAATAAAAAATGTGGATATTATTTTACACAACATTGTCTATACAATTTTCATTTGGACAAAATGTTGTTAAATAATACCTTTACAAAAATATGTAATTGTAAGTAAGGCAGCCTGTGAATATAGTTTTAGCATTCTCTCCCATTAATGTCTATCCGACTATTGAAGTGTTGGTTATCACTTTGGAATCACTTAGGTGGGTTCAAATATTGAGGACTGAAGTCAAATATTTTTTGTGGAACCATTTAGAAAAACTTGTAAAGTGGAGTAATATATATATATATATATATATATATATATATATATATATATATATATATATATATATATACATATATATATATATATATATATATATATATATATATATATATATATATATATATATATATAGGTACAGAAAATATTAGAAAACTTGCTGAGAAAGAAGAAAACACATTCTACAGTTAGAAGAGGTGAAATAATAATAGTCTTCCTACTGAGCCTTTATTTTTTTATTTTCAAAGAATTAGGTTTCACTTGCAGATTTTATCCATTTAAACAATTGTTTAAAAAGGATCTCTTGAGGTAAGAAAATCTTTAAAAAGATTTCAATAAAATTCATTTGCATCGCAATTTTAATAGTTTTATCCTTTAGCAGTATTTAAGGAACTCTGCATCACATTAATAAAAATTCCTTAATGTCGATCAAAAGGTACCTTCAGCAAAAAAAAAAAAAAAAAAAAAAAAAAAAAAAAAAATATATATATATATATATATAATTATTTTTAAAGCTGTATGCTAAGTTAATGTTTATTATAGCCAAATTCACTTAAACCTCATTGAATTTAAATATTACTAGGTTGGAGTTTGAATTATCTAAACCTAATTTACATTTTTACCAGTAGTAAGTTATTAAAAAAATTAATATAATATATATAATATATAATATATATATATATATTATATATATATATATATATATATATATATATATATATATATATATATATATATATTATTTATTTATTTATTTTATTTATTTATTCGTTCAATACACCATATCTCGCAAGATGCAGGGTGGCGTTGGTTGCAGAAACTACATGTTCCTGCAACCGTACATGGGAGGAAAATACTGGTAAAAAAGGTTCCCAGCCTTTAGAACCTGCGAACAATAATTCTCCAATTGTCCTGACTGTGACGAAATCCCAATCCTTTATCAACCAGGTGTTGTATATATATAAATTTTTCACATCTCTCTTTAATTTGTCTGTTTAAAATATTTTACTTATTGAAAAGAACTGCTATTCAAAATTTTGTTGCTCCTCCACTTTAGTCCGTTTAAAATTAATATTGTTTCATTATTTAATCTAAATTCAATTTCTAATTTTGAATAATAAAAAAATTCTAAACATCTTAAAATTTTAAAATATTCAAAAATTTCAGTTATTCTCTGCTAAACAATATCTGGCGTTAGTTTCTCTTGTCCATCTTCTTTTCTCTTATAATAGTTATTTGGAGATCTTACCTCACTCTCAATCCCTTCCCTGACTCTTCTCCGTTCTTCTCTCCCATTCCAATACGACCGATTCCGACAGCAGTCAGTCAATAATATATATATATATATATATATATATATATATATAATATATATATATATATATATATAATATATATATATATATTTTATATATATATTAATATATTTTATAATATAATATATATATATATATATATATTATTTATAATTTTATTTTGATATTATGATTATTAATTTCAAATTGATAATAATATCTCTCTCCCCTCTCATATATAATATATATATATATATATATATATATATATATATATATATATATATATATATATATATATATATATATATATATATATATATATATATATATATATATATATAGAAATGGGATGATTAAGAATTTTGATGATGATGAAATTGAAAAAGCATATTTTAAAAATTTCCATTATTTGAAATTTAACAATTTTTAATAAGGAAGAATTAAATTCTCTTATTCTTTATTCAAGTTATAAATTACATGTAATTTTAAATATAGTATAAATATATCTTCAGAACATTTTTTTAAAAATTTTAATGTGTGAGAGCAATATTGTGGTACTTTAAATTTAGATTTCTAAATGTGATGCGAATAATATTTCTCTAGTTTGTGATAATTCTATTTCGTTTTGGAGAGTATATTAGGCCCACTCCTCCCTCCTGTCACACTATTAAATGGAGAGATATTTATAAGCCGATATATATATTAAATAATTGGCAGAAAATTAATGATATGATTGAGAACAATTTGCCAATGATTAGTCACCTAACCACTAATATATATATATATATATATATATATATATATATATATATATATATATATATATATAATAATATATATAATATATATATTATATACATTCTGATTAAAACTTTTTATCACTATTTGAAGCCAATTTTAATTTAAAAAGTAACTAAAGCACATTAGTTTTGTTTTCATTAAATTGTATTAAGAACTTCTGTCACTGTTTCAGAGTAAATTTAACCACGTCCATCATCAGTAGATTTATAGTAACTATTAAATAATTTGAATCTGTAGAGAGAACAGAATATATTAATTTCAAATAATATAACAAAAATTGGAAAAATAAATCAGTTATATAATATATGAAAACATATTAATAAAGTTGTATCATTATTGAATGACGGTTCGAGAGTAGCTATATGAATAGATTCTAAAATTTTTAAATCTAATTGTTGGTTGGTTTCAAAAAGATGGAAAAACGAGATGGTATTATTAGTCACGATGCCAGTCACACTGCCTTGGCTGGTGTTGTAGTTTCAACTGAAAATGAAAAACTGTTCCACTTGGATTCTATATTATAAAATAAACCCAACTAATGAGCTATAGTAATTTTAGCAATGAACTCCTTGCCGGTTAAAACTGTAAAAAAATTCAATGTATCGTAGGACGAAAGGTAGATGTGTTTTGTGACAATTTTCAGTCACACAGTCACTTAAAAAGACTGATGCTAATCACTTGCTTGCAAGGGAGCAGCGTTACCTAACTTTCTTGTCTGAATATGATTTGAACATAAACCACATTAAATCTGAAGAGAATATTCCTGGCTGATTATTTGAGCAGAAATCCTGCTGAGCAGCAATCTCCCAGTTCACTAAAATTACCAGTTCCTTCAAATACTGCAGAAAACGCAGATGCAACAAGCCATTCACTCCAACTTGGAAGAGAAGACACTGTTATAGAAGTCCTTCCTGAAGCAATCTCGATAAGCATTGGTCACACCAGATCTTTCTCCCAGCAGGATCTTTATAAATGATGACTGTCATTACTGTCATATGTTTTCCATATTTCCGCAATGAAATGTTTAAATATTTCAGTGTAAAATTGATTAAAAGAACTTCAAACAGCACAAGAAAAATATGTGCAACTTCAAAAATAAAAAAAGCAAGCTAATTTCAGATATTTAATAAGAAATATTTAAAAAAAAAAAATATTATATATATATATATATAATATTAAATCCATATGTTAAATTAGCAATTAATGTGATTTTTTAAGTAATATCTGGCCTATTTTATCTGGATACACATCAGGATATCCGGTATTTGATTTTAGATATTTGCCAAATATCTGGTTATCCGGCAAATTCACTATCCAGCCCATCCCTAATAACCATAAATGTCCTGATGATGGCTCAAACAGTAGAGTGATTGCCTCTCAATAAACTTTATTAAACAATACATTAATGTGCTCCATTTACCTTTTCTAATTTTAATTTTAAATTGACTTTAAATAGTGCATAAATGTGGGTAAATAAAAAAAAGTTTTTAATATAAATTTACTATTCTGCATTCAAAATGTTCAGAGCTCTAGTACTGTTTTTCATTA
>SEYY01003996.1:12500-17500 GCA_009176605.1 Armadillidium nasatum
ATAAGACATACAAATATAAATCTATTAAATTGGTTCAAATCTGATACATGTAAAGAGAGGAAGGATAATCGAGTTGCAGTGCAAAGGAATCGTAGTCGTATTTCACCATCAGGAGAAAGACAAACAAAATCTTTTGGTGGAAACGTCGTAAAAAAATCTTTCCAAATAACGAAGATGGAAATAAAATTTTATTAATGAATATTACAATAAATAAGAAAGGAAAAAGTTAGGAAAGAATATGTTTAGCTTATCCAGGAGTGTGAAATCAATTTAAGGAGAGACAAACCCAGCGATGCAATTCTGTAGAAGGACAACTCGAAGAGGTTTCTGGTTCCTCTCTCTCTCCATCCCTCCATCTCACTCTCTCTTGAAAGAACAAATTTAAAATGGAATTTTTCTCACCATACTCCTGTAGGTGCTATAACCTGTCAGCTGTCTCGAACAAGATATTTATATAGTAATAACAATTAGCTTATCCAGGAGTGTGAAATCAATTTAAGGAGAGACAAACCCAGCGATGCAATTCTGTAGAAGGACAACTCGAAGAGGTTTCTGGTTCCTCTCTCTCTCCATCCCTCCATCTCACTCTCTCTTGAAAGAACAAATTTAAAATGGAATTTTTCTCACCATACTCCTGTAGGTGCTAATAACCTGTCAGCTGTCTCGAACAAGATATTTATATAGTAATAACAATTAATTAATCTTTCAATGATGTACTAAATTATTACAAATCAATTAAGAAAATCTTTTTTCAGAGATTTTGTTAACAAACTCTCTGAATATAATTTTAGATTTCAATTAGAGTTTCAACAACAGCGGTAACAGTAACTGCAAAAACAATGATCATTATCAATTAATAATAATAATAATAATAATAATAATAATAATAAATAATAATAATAATAATAAATTCATCGAGACTGAATAAAAGAAATAAAAATAACAACAACACTAATACATAAATATCCACATTTAAAAATGAGATATTTTTCATCCCTTTATATTTTGTCTTTTAAATGTGGAAGATAAAACGCCATTGAAGTATCCGATTTCTTCTTCTCTTCTTCAGATCAAAACTTCAAAGGCAAAAATATTTGATATTTATCTCAATCTAAAAAGGATGTTCTTACTTCAAAAAGAAATGGGAACGAAATTTTATACCATACAACTCGAAACTGTATCCAATTTAAAAGATATTTTCCAAATTGATCCAAATTCAAAAAATATTCAACAATTTACTTTGTTTGAAATCTTCATTTCCCCCAAGTGATTTTGAAATTCAAAATAATCTTCCTCTTTCGAAAATTATCTTCACAAAAACCAAAATTTAAATTTTTTATTTTTTATTTTATCAAAAGATAAAGAGTTGAACAACTTTTAGAAAAAGGCTTATATACATATATTACGGAGACAGTCGGAAAATAATAATAATAATAATAATAATAATAATAATAATAATAATAATAATAATAATGTATTACTCATTTTATTAACAAGGTCTTTTCTTTTTGGGTTAAACAAGATATAGAGCTTTTATTATCCTATTGTTAATTGAAAGCTCAAGACAATCATTAATAATAATAATAATAATAATAATAATAATAATAATAATAATATAATAATAATAATAATAATAATGCCATAAATAATAATAATAATTCTAAAAATAATAATAATAATATGTTATTTTACATTTGAAATACCATTAGCTATTTTTCCGGAAATTTAATAATCTGAAATGCTACACAACGGTTCAATATATATATATATATATATATATATATATATATATATATATATATATATATATATATATATATATTATATATATATATATATATATATATATATTATATATATATATATATATAAAAGAAATTTTTATTTTTATTTCTCTACTTCATAAGATGACACACTTTCATACAACGTCTCATGGCACATCGGTCTTTGATTTGGAATATGGTAATTTTTTTTTCCTTTCTCTGGTCGTTATAACACTCTCCAAACGCTTATATATATATATATATATATATATATATATATATATATATATATATATATATATATATATATATATATATATATATATATATATATATATATATATATATATTATATATATATATATATAATATATATAGTGAAGAGGGTTTTGATAACAAATCAGTTTACAAAATAAACCAATATTTTTTGTCATTATTATTGTCATTATTATTATTATTATTATTATTATTATTATTATTATTATTATTATTATTTTTATTATTATTAATTATTATTTCCATATTTAAAACATTGATGTAAAGTCCGTAGAGTAAAATAAACACAGGCTGATTACAAAGAGATAAAAATTTTATCTTGCAAAGTTTTGTTTAGAAATAAGAAAAATTTTCTTCATATGAATGAGCTCATAAGAGCAAGAGAATGAATTTTACACTTTATATATATATATATATATATATATATATATATATATATATATATATATATATATATATATATATATATATATATATATATATATATATATATATATATATATATATATATATAAAGAAATAACATGTGTGCGTGCGTGTATGCTTATCTCTCAATCAATTGGTAAGTTTAATCTTGGTAATCTTCATTTTTAAAAATAGAGCAGCAACAAAATTAACGAGTTTGAAAAGAGTTTTAAGGGAAATGTTTCGAACATTTAAGAGGAAAACTTTTCAGTTTTTCTTCAATCTTAGGAGGAAATCTATTTAAAACTCTATAAATTTTTAATTATCTTAATTGCAATAGCAATTAACCTTATATATATATATATATATATATATATATATATATATATATATATATATATATATATATATATATATATATATATATATATATATGTGTGTGTAGAGAGAGAGAGAGAGAGAGAGAGAGAGAGAGAGAGAGAGAGAGAGAGAGAGAGAGAGAGAGAGAGAGAGAGAGAGAGAGAGAGAGAGAGAGAGAGTATAGAAAATGATAAGGAAGAGCTCAAAGATTTGCCTAGTTTATCTAAGTATCTTTTTCTACATTCCTTCCTAACTTTCTTATAGCCATCTTTCTACTACAACAAAGATCTATCTATCTTTCTATCTAATGTTTTTTATTCTTGTTTTAATTTTTCCTAATGTATGGTCTCCAATTACCTCTTTACTACATCTTTTTTAATTTTGAATTTACTGAATCGAGTTACATGACTTTAAATGTGGCAAAAAGGAGTTGCTTTTCATCTAATGTACTCATTATACCATGAAATAAAAAGTGAACTAGATACAGGATTAGGAAAAACAAAAAACAAAAAGAAAAAAACTCAAAAAAAAACAAAAACCATCTCTAAAAAATAAAAAGAAAAAAAAAAAGGGAAATATTTTGCTGTGCGAAGAAAGGAGTTAAAGAATTCTAACTTAATCATATTTTTTTTATTACTTATGACGTTATGCAAAATAATTACATAATTATATAAGCTAAAGAAATTTGCAACTTCAGTAAAAAATACTCAAATTATTTATTAAAGGTAAAGATTAGCAAATGTTCACTACGTGAATCTATTTAAATAAATAATAAATAAATAAATAAAAGACACGCCAATAAAGGGAAAGAAAGTAGGTCGTTATAAGTCTCGCTACAAATAACACACGCCATTGGACCCCAAAAATGGCTTAAAAAGTTAAAATATTGTCTACATAAATTCGGCCTAATAAGGAAGGAGGTACAAATGCACTTTTACTTTTATAATTTATAACTAACAAATCGGGACAGATAATTTTGGGAAAATAATCTAAACTATTTTCATTTTATTCATGAATTGAAAAGGGAAAAATATTTACTAAATAAAAAAAAGCGAAAAACAAATGAAAACAAAAAATTATTTATCAGTCAAACAAAATCTTTCAAAACAAAACTTTATTGAAAAACTTTTACAAAATAAAAAAACAAAAACCTACATTTTGCCAATTATGTAATAGGATATATATATATATATATATATATATATATATATATATATATATATATATATATATATATATATATATATATATATATATATATATATATATATATATATATATATATATATATTAGGGATGGAGCGATACCAAAATTTTTACCGATACCGATACCGATACCTAAAAATTACCCGATTTGCCGATACTACTACCGATACCGATACCGATGCTTTACTCTTATCCAAAAAATTTGCCGATAGATACATAGTATCGGAAAATTTTCCGATACTTGCCGATACCATACTTTACTACATCCCTAATATATATAATATATATATATATATATATATATATATATATATATATATATATATATATATATATATATATATATATATATATATATATATATATATATATATGCAGGGGTTGGATTAAAGTGGACATGTGGCAAATTTCTTTATTATAGTGTAGGATCACCTTTCATATTCATAACATTATCATGTCTGATGATATGGGCGTAATAATACCATGAAATGACCACCCAAATCCGGAAGGAACTCCTTCATGCTTCATTCATGGCATAAGACAGTTCTGAACATAGGCCTAGAATGGTGTTCTGAACACGTAAACTCGGTCAGATGTTGGAAATAGAGCGAAAGTCGATTCCTTTGACCAAAAGACTATCTTCCATGGGACGGCAGTTGAATACTTATAAGTGTTGCATCACTTTCTACTCTTTCTACCACCTACGTTGTTAATTAATAAGATATTTGATGATTACATCACGCTCATAAATATTCAGCCAAGATGGAATAGTCTACACTGCTTTTGAGGTAACAGGGTTTACAAGACTGGTATTCGGCTCAGAACTAAATTTTTGCAACTTTTTTCCTTATTTTTGGTCACAATCCTCCGCTAGTTTTTTTTTTGGATTATGTTTTTCCGGAAGCACACACTATGCGTTCATGACCTTGAATAAGATTCATAAAAAAACATCAAATAACGTCACCACTTTGCTCACAAACTCACTTGCTA
>SEYY01003996.1:25000-32500 GCA_009176605.1 Armadillidium nasatum
GTTAAAAATATTGACGGTTTATTTTTAAGTGCTTTTATGCCAGGATTCATTGTTACCGGAAAGACAACAACAATACTCGTTGCGATATATTATTATATATATATTATATATATATATATATATATATATATATATATATATATATATATATATATATATATATATATATATATATATATATATATATATATATGGCCGAATTCAGGGATTTGCTAATTTTTTTTATTTGGAGCAAGTTAAATTTTCCGAATCTAGCAATAAGTAGGAAGTGTCTGTCTTTTTTTTTTTTATTTATTTTTTTTGGGGGGGGGAGGGAATTATTTGTTTTCTTGCCACAATATTGTTAATTACATAGTTTTATAATAGTATAAATTTAAACTGCGCAGAACCGATGAGTGGAATTGACATGTGCCATGAACTTTCTAATATTCTAATACACATACCGGTACATATTAAAGGATATCAAAGTTCTTTAAATAAATTAATTTTTCTAAGAAGAAAAAAAATTTGTTGTAATATTTCTCCCTACAACAAAAAATAGAGCAACCAACAAAAATACGTTTTAAGAGCATGTCTTCTTGAACAATTATAACATGCGATTGTAATACTATCTTCAATGTGAATAACTGAAAGCAAAAAGCTATTATATCAAAATTTAGCCAATACAATTTGATGTCATTTACCATTCTCAAACATTTTATACCAATCTTGAAATAAGAAATGAAGAATAACAACTGACAAATAACATTCTGTTGGTCGGATTCGAAGTATCTGCAGTGCCTACTTCATCATGTCCTACGAAAAATACTTTCAACTCAATAATTAGAACATGTGTCACGTTGTCAAAAAAAAAAAAAAAAAAAAAAAAAAAAATAGCAACCTTGATATGAGATTTTGATTTAAATAGCAACCTTGATATGAAGTTTTGATTTAAATGTATTAGGTGCAACAAATATACTGCATATAGTTATGCTATAAATGTAGTGCTATAAAAAAGATGAGTTATTTGAATACAAGCCTTTAATCCGTCTTTCTGAAAATTCATCTGTCACACAGACATTACAAATAAGAGTTTGAAAAATATAAATTTTCTTTAAAAACTATTTCTGAAATATCAAAGGCTATGTGTTAATATTTGAATGTGTTATTTACACTGTAATTAAAATAAACATTACAGAAGTTGTTAATAATAAATAACGAGAACCAGCAAGTCTTCAGAGAATTTATTCAATCTACCTATACAATGTAAGCCATTGGACGTTGTAAAAAAAATCATATATCAAAAAAAAATTTACTACATGATTCTATTTTGATAATAATACATAGCCCTACATATTTTTTTCCTTTGCTAGTAGTATTCATAAAAAATGAGCTTCAGCTTCTATAAGAAGCACATTCCACTAGTGAATGGAAAACTTCCTGAATTGTTTAAATATCTATCTAAACATCTGAATCAGAAAACCAAAGAACAAGAAAATATTGTATGAATGATGGTTACAAATTAAAAAAGTAAAAATGGACTGAAAAGTCTACTTTAAGGAACCATTTTTTATTTCTAAAGTCTTTGGCGTTTGTTTGATTGAGTTGGAACTGTATTTTCTACACTGCTAAATGAAAGAGTCAAGAGGAAATACTAATTTTAATTCATTACCAGAATACAATAAGCTAGATTATTTATTTCGATAATAATTTTTTTAGTTAAACAGCATTTAATACTTCATAAGAATTTTCCATTTTCTTTGGCAAGTTATTATTATTAATATTATTATTATTATTATTATTATTATTATTATTATTATTATTATTATTATTATTATTATTATTATTATTTGGGTTATTAATTATAATAATTATTTATATAATAATAATAATAATTAATAATAATAATAATAATAATAATAATAATAATAATAATAATAATAATTTGCCAAAGAATATGGAAAATTCTTATGAAGTATTAAATGCTGTATTTTTAAAAAATTTCATTATTTTAATAAATTTAAGAATTCTATAAAAAGGAAGAATAAAATTGTCTTTTCTTTATTTTTTATTAAAATACTTGTAATTTATTATATAGTATAATTGAGAGTGTCCCACTCGCTCTCAGCCCCTATGCGCTTATAGATATCAAAGTAGTGGTCAAAAGGTAATAAAATTTACCACGAATAAACCTTGGTGTATGAGAATCGTGCTGACTTCACAAGTGTTGGAAGTGGTAACATTAGAAAGAGTGACTTAATTCTTAAGCGATCACTTCCAACACTTGTGATGTCAGCACGATTCTCATACACCAAGGTTTATTCGTGGTAAATTTTATCACCTTTTGACCACTACTTTGATATCTATAAGCGCATAGGGGCTGAGAGCGAGGGGAACACTCTGTATTATACTATATATTAAATTACAAGTATTTTAATAAAAAATAAAGACAATTTTATTCTTCCTTATTATAGAATTCTTAAATTTATTAAAATAATGAAATTTTTTAAAAATACTTCTTCAATTTCATCGTTATTGTAATCGTCAAAATATTCACACACCACACACACACCACACATATATATATATATATATATATATATATATATATATATATATATATATATATATATATATATATATATATATATATATATATATATATATATATATATATATATATATATATATATATATATATATATATATATATATATATATATTATATATTTTTTATATATTATTTAAATATTTAATAAAAATATAAATAAATAAATAAATAAATAAATAAATAATAAATAATATATATAATATATATATATATATTATATATATATAATATATATATTATATATATATATTATATTTATATATATATATATATATATATATATATTATGATAGGTGAGTTATGAAAAAAAAACTAACACCTAAGTATGTGTAGAGAAAAAGTGAGGCTTATTGTTTTAAGAGAACATTCTTGGTAACACTTTGACTCTGATCATTGACAGTGAAGGGAATGGAGAAGTTTGTAAAATTTTAGAAAGTGACCAGTGTGTTAAAGGACGAACTGAACATTAAATGTAGTTTTGTAATTGTTGAGTGCTTGTAAGTAGTACTTCTTACTTCAAAGGTTTAATTTGAATCCCGAGGGCTAGGTATGACTGCAGGGTAGGACACTTGAGAGGTCCAACAGCGTAGACTCGGACGAAAGATGATTTTGTGGAGAATTCGGTGAGCGAATTGAGAGTACTGACCATAGTATTGTTACGCCCTGATGGATGTTTGTACTAGATGCAGCAAATGGACCGTGCTGGACGGTGCCAGTTTTTTATGTTTGACATTATGAATTGAATAGAGTAGAATAAGACGGAATCAGATCGGTATAAATTTGTAATATTGTTTTAATGCAAAATTATAAATTAAGTTTTGATAGGTAATGTTAATGTTAGTGACATTTTATTAGTTTAAATTAGTTAAGTGAAAATGCAAATTATAATTTTAACTTGGTAATTAATATTATATTTAAAGTTTTTATATTTACTTGACCTTTACCAGCGCTAAGACCTTCAAATGAAAGAAGAACCTGTAGTTGCCAAGGCCTTGTGAATTGGCCATTATATATATATATATATATATATATATATATATATATATATATATATTTTATAATATATATAATATAATATATATTAATATTATAATAATATAATAATAGTTATCACATTTGGTTGGCAAAAGGCCAAAGTGTTACAAAATTTCAAACAGGTAAGGAATAACCGGAATTTGGTCAAGTTAAAAGGTCGACATAGTCCTGTACACGGAGGTTGAATACGATATAGTCAAAGAAGTTAGGGAAAATAGATGAAGGAGCACTGTATTAACTTCACCAGAAGAGTACATGTAAGATTCTGTTAAATTCTGGAGTCTAAGAGTTGCACAGAGAGAGATGAACTGTGTAAGAAAGGGCGATGATCCGCACGAGCTCTCTGAATGGAATGAGTATGTTGACGGGAAGAGTTCAGAGAGCAATGCTTCGTTATAATAGCGATATATAGAGAGAAGTGACAAACATTCGATGGGGCAGAACGGGACTGATGAAGAGAATTGGAATAGCAGGAGAGTTGAAAAGAAGTAAAGCCCTAGATTTCACCTTTTAAGTAGAGCTGTATGAGTGTAACCACTTTCCAATTTGAAAGAAGTACTCCCATTACTGGGCCGAACAACACTCTGTTAATGTGCAAGCAACTGAAGGGAGTTGAAGAAATTCTGAGGATGCCCATTAGAACACCATCCTTTTAGAATCTTGTTTAGAAAGAGATAGTAATGTGATCTTTCCAAAAAAAAAAAAAAAAAAAAACCGAGAATATTAAAGGAGAAAATAAAGGTTTGATTTGTTTTTTTTCGAAGAAGATGTCATAGTTACGTGGAAGATTGTGTATAGTAGGGAGATGGAGGAATTGAATTTTGAAGCATTGAATCTTACCATGTTTTTATCTGTCCACAATTCTGAAATCCATGGTTCGATCGCGTTTGCTATCGTGTCATTTAGGCTAAAGACATTGCGTATCGACAGTGGAAAATTCTCCTTCTCCTATCACTCTAGCTAATTTCATTCAGATCGGAATCGTCTGCAGGGATATTCTTCGACGAGCAAAGCAGGATTTCACTAAAAGAAGGTGTGCTGAGCTCACTAAATTCTCCCGCTGATAAATATTTCTGTCCTCTTGCCAAAAAAATCTCCAACAATTTCTGTAAATCTTCCTTTCCTCCTCTTATTCGCTCTGATGGTTCTGTTGCTAACACTCCAACTGAAAGGCTAATCACTTCGGCCTCTTTTTTTCCTCTAATATCTTACCCTGGACCGACTCCGGCAATCCTCCTCCTACTTATTACTTCTTCTCCTCTCAGAGGTCCCATTGCTTTACCTGTGATTTTCATTGAACAGGTGCATGGCTTCTGATAGTCTGATGACGTTAGAGAAGGCAAGCGGCCCGGAGGCATTCCTCTCCGAGTTTTAAAGGAGTGGCCTTTCTGAGCTGGTTCCTTCCCTTGTTCAACTTTTCTCTTATGCCTCAATACTAGTACTTTCGATCAGTGTTGGAAGCGAGCATTATTCCAACCTATCCGAAGAAAGGTAGCCGCTCTGATCCTTCCACTGTCGCCCTATTAGCTTTCATGTATTCTGTCTAAGATCTTGAAACCGTTTTATCGTACGTCTAATCATCTGGAATTCTTCATTCCCTTCTTTCTGATCACAAGTATGGTGGTTCGTCGTCCGAGGTCTTTACTGGTGATATACTTTCCTATCTTACCGTTTTATGGTCTTTTGCTCTTAGGGACCATGGGGAGATTTATATGGCGGCGCTTGACATATCTAAGACATTTGACCTGGTATGACATGCTGTCACTGCTTTCCAAAGCTCCCCTCCTTTGGGTTCCTCCTTCTCTTTGCTACTTATGTCTAGTTTTCTTTCTAATCGTTCCATTCGGCTGTTGTTGATGAGCGACTTCTTCTTCCTTTCCTGTCATAGTGTGTTCCTCAGGTTCTGTCTTGTCTCCTACTAAATTCCTACTTTCATAATGATCTTCTCAGTTGTTCTTCTAACCCTATACATTCATATGCTGGTGACTCAACCCTCCATTCTTATACTCAATTCAAATCTATTCCCTCTTTTGCATCTAGAGTTACCTCACGTCTTCATCTTTCCAATCCATTCTTGCAGATCTGGTAGAATTTCCCAGTGGGGTCGTCTCAACCTTGTGAAATTCAACTCTTTAAAAACTCAACTTCTAGAAATCTCACTCTCAAAGACACCTCCTAACTTTCTATTTCTTTCGATGTTTCCGTCTCTCTGTTGACAATATAAAATCTTGGCCTTCACATAAACAAAAATTCTCGGAAACCACATACAATTAGTTGCTAGGGCTTCAAGAATTTTTTATTTCTTCTCGCAGTATAATTTTTCAAGGTCTCATCCGCCCTTTTTTGGAGTACTGCTCTCATATCTGCGGTGACTCAGGTTTCACCGTCTTTGGATAAGGTTTGAGTCAAAGGCTAAAAGACTTATAAACTGTCCCGCTCTTTCTAATTCTCTTGATTCTTTATCTTTGCGACTTGAATTGTTGGTGCTTGTCACTTTCTATAGGTACTACAGTGGCATGGCTCGAGGGAACTATCCACCCGTGTACCTCCACCTTTACGAAGTCCTCGAGCACAAGGGTGCAACGTCCGCCATCATTTTGTGTGGACATAGGCAACTCCAGGCTTGTTAGCTGTGGTGCCTTCTTCTTTCCATCCACTTGTTCTGTGGACTCTCTTCCATCTTCTGTGTTTCCTTCCGAATTTAATCTCAATTACTTTAAAGCCTAGTTCTATATTCACCTAAGAAATTTGCGTTGGTGGGTACTGTAGAGGTGGTTTTTATTTTCTGCATTTTGTACTCTATTTACTTTCATTTTTTTCCTCTTAACACCCCTCCTTGAATAGGGCTTGCCCGTAAGTTGGTGTGATGTATAAAATAAAAAAAAAAAAAAAAAAAAAAAAAAAAAAAAAAAAAAAAAAAATTCTGAGGTCAGGTGCTCAAGAAACACAATTCCTAGCGTCAATTAACTGCTGAGGAGGGGCTTCTTTTTTGAAACTGAAGGCTAATGAACAGTTTGATCATCGGTATAGAGGATGATTATGAAGAAATAGAGAGGTCATAACAAAGTAGAAAAAGTGTTGAAGAACAGACCCTGAGGAACACCACTTTAATAGATTAAAATGAACGGTGGCCGTCAACAACAGTTTTAGAACGACAGGAAAGAAAATCGGACAGAAACCTATAGAGAGAAAGAAAGATTCCGAATAGGGAAAGTTTAGGAAATAAAAGCTTTCTGCTAGACTCTACCGAAGACTTTTAATAAGTCCAGAGAGACAGCAAAAATTCACTGGAGTGTCGAAGAGCGGAAGACCAGAGTCAGATAGGAGGGAAAGAAGATCACCCGCAGAGCTTTTTAGAAAGCATACTGGCGATCAGAGATAAGATTAAAAAATTGAGTTTCCAAATCTTCCTGTTAAGGATAAGTTCGAAAACTTTAAATAGAACAGAGGTTAGAGAAAGGGGACCGTAGTTAGAGGTTGAGATGGGGTCCCCCCCTTCTTCGGCACAGGCCGAAAAGCGCACTTTCAGCAAAAGAAGTTGTGGTAGGGACAAAGACGAATAGTTTGTCAAAGCATGTTAAGTTTTGAACATATTTTAGACCACAGGAGAGATTTCATGAGAGAGAAAGAGAGGAGAAAAAAAAAAAAAAAAAAAAAAGAGAGAGAGAGAGAGAGAAAGAGAGAGAGAGAGAGAAGAGGAGAAGAGAGAGAGAGAGAGAGTGAGTGAGTGAGTGAGTGAGTGAGTGAGTGAGTGAGTGAGTGAGTGAGTGAGTGAGTGAGTGAGAGAGTGAGTGAGAGTGAGTGAGTGAGTGAGTGAGTGAGAGAGAGAGAAGAAGTGAGTGATGAGTGAGTGAGTGAGAGTGTGTGTGAGTGTG
>SEYY01003996.1:35000-43987 GCA_009176605.1 Armadillidium nasatum
TATATATATATATTAGTGATGGATCGCATAATATTTTCTCATTTGCGCATGGATATAATTTTTGTCAAGTGCGGATGCGGATTTTTTTGATGCGGATGCGTTGCGGATGCACTATAAATAATATATATATATATATATAAATATAATATATATATTATATATATATATATATATATTATATATATATATATAATATATGATATAATATATATATTATATATATATATATATATTATATATATATATATATATATATATATATATATATATATATATATATATATATATATATATATATATATATATATATATATATATATATATATATATATATATATATATATATATATATAATATATATATATATATATATATATATATATATATATATATATCTTATAAATCTCCACTCTTTTGTATTAGCTCTTTTAACAGTAGAAAATTATTACATTAAAAATGTGCGAATATTTTAATTCCAATACATAATGGATGATGTAAATGCATTACTGGGCGCATCTTTTAATATTTATATTACAAGGAGTGAAAACTTTTAAAGAGGTAGATATTATATACTATACCGTGACTAAAGGGATAGTATAGAGGACTCTTACGGCAAAGGTCTGGGGATCTATCCCCAGAGCGAAATTCTTTAGAGGAATATATATATATATATATATATATATATATATATATATATATATATATATATATATATATATATATATATATATATATATATATATATATATATATATATATATATATAAGTAATAATTAATGTCTGCTAACACTCTCGCAGACTAAACATCAGAGTTTAAAGTTTGCTATAAGGGAATCGAACCTGGGTCCTATAGCACAAAAGCATAGAGGTTTACCTTTACGCTACTGCCAGTAGCATTAGATGTAAAACTCTACGCTTTTGAGCTATAGGGCCCGGGTTCGATTCCCTTATAGCAAACTTTTAAACTTCGATGTTTAATGAATATATTAGTATCCGAGAGTATACAAATAATACTATATATATATATATTATATATATGGTTCATATACACAAGAGGAAAGAATTATAAAATGAAGAATATTTCCCACTATTTTATTATTAATTATTATATGCAAAATGTTATTAAAATCTTTTAGCACGAAACTTTTTTCTCGTATTTATAACATTTTTAATCATAAAATAAAATATACATCAAATTTCATTAAAGTCCTCATTAACATCACGGTATTAACTTTGAATTCAAAGCTTGCCAAATTTTTTTTCTTCCTTTGACTATATATATATATATATATATATATATATATATATATATATATATATATATATATATATATATATATATATATATATATATATATATATATATATATATATATATATATTAATATATATAACAATAGAAATGCGTTTTATTTTTAAACAATTTTTCAAACTATATAGTGCAAAGTGACCGTTCCATCATTGAAATTACAGCTTATTATATATATATATATATATATATATATATATATATATATATATATATATATATATATATATATATATATATATATATATATATATATATATATATATTCAAAGAGCTTTAATTAAAAATAAATCAAGTGTATTGGAAAAATATAAATCCTTTCAGAAATACCTATTATGTCCTACATATACCACCTGTTTAAAGGTTAGATTAAAGCAGACTGCCTTTTCTATCTCTCACTCTCATATATACAGTATATATATATATATATATATATATATATATATATATATATATATATATATATATATATATATATATATATATATATATATATATATATATATATATATATGAAAATTAGCAGGAATTGATATTATTACTGATTTTTTATAAGATATGAGAATCAAATTATTCGCACCTAAAACAATGATTCAAAGAAAAACTTTGAATAACACTGGAAAAATATGAACAGAATTTGAATAAGAGATGAGAAAATATTTTTTCCAAAAACTAAGAATAATTTTTATTTTTATTTTTTTAATAGAGGAATAACCCATAAAAGCAAATAAGGAAATGTGTTCTCTCACAATGATGAAGGTTTTTCGTTCTTCCTATAATGGAATAATAAAGGGGATATAAAGTGGTTCCACTGATAAGTAAATATTAGGGATGGAGTGAAGTATCGATATCGGTATCGGTAATAATTTTGGTATTGCTCCATCCCTAGTAAATATTCGACCTTACTTGGAATTGTCTCTGTTTCTCAAGAGGTGTCAATTTTGTATTTAAAAAGAAAGCCATTATTCAAATACCCGGAAATTCTCGATATGTTTAAACCATGGATAGCATTAGAACATGAGCCAAAAAATATTACAATATCTGAGAAGATAAAAATATATTGTTCTCCACAGAATATTTTTGATCTCTGTGATAAAAGAGAAAACTCCAAAGACATTTGACTTTAAATTGATGCTCTTAGGCTTTATTCGAAAATTACAAAAAAAAACAGACACTGAAATGGTTTCAGGATAGAAGAAAAAAAAGATTTGAGAGATAGAGAAAATAAAAATCAGTAAAATTCTCAAATTTTAAAACGCATATATATATATATATATATATATATATATATATATATATATATATATATATATATATATATATATATATATATATATATATATATATATATATATATATATTATGCGTGTGCATTTTGTGTGTGTATGTATGTATGTATGTGTGTGTGTAAGAAAAAACCCTCCAACGATATACTATAAAGGAGCAAAAAATAAAATTTTTCACCAATTTTCAGCAAACTGAAATTTTTCTATATACTTTTCAAAATAAAATTGCCTGAAACGTTTGGATTAATCGAAATGACAACGAACAAACTAGCAAACTTGACTGAGACAAAAAGTATTCCTTTAAAATATTCCGATCTAAAATATTAAAATATAAATTAAAAAAAAAAAAAAAAAAAAAAAATTTTTTTTTTTTTTGTAAAATTAAAATTTTTTTAAAAAAATGACAAATACTGTATAGAAAATATTCACCATTTCTAAAGAATATACTTTAATTCATAGGCTAAACTCAGCTAAAGGAAAAGAAAGTTTCTAGCATACCCAAAAATATTTAATTTTTCTATTATTGTCTTCGTATTTTCAAGATCGAAGTAACGAATAATGAATCTATTTATAGCATTTTCTATTCACTGTAAGAATAATATTAATTTGATAAAATGCGGTACTTTGAAACTACTGTATGATTATTATTATTATTATCATTATTTATTTTATTATTTCTCATTATTATTATTGTTTTCTAATCTTTTATCATAATTATTATTATAATTATAATTTTATTATTATTATTATTGTTTTCTAATATCATTATTATTATTATTATTATTATTATTATTATTATTATTATTATTATTATTATTTATTGTTTTCTAATCTTTTACAATTTTTATTATTATTAGTAGTAGTATTTTATCATTATTATTATTATTAAATTATTGTTATTATTGTTTATCATTACTCTCTTATTATCATTATTATTATTATTATTATTATTGTTAAGTTAATATTATTATTATCATAATTATTATTATTAGTTTTCTAATCTTTTTTCATTATTATTATTAGTTTTTTTATAATTATTATTTTTATTACTATTTTTATTATTATTATTATTATTATTATTATTATTATTATTATTATTATTATTATTATTATTATTTATTATTTTTATTTTTATTATTAGTAGTAGTATTATTATTTATTATTATTATTATTATTATTATTATTATTATTTTTATCATTATTATTATTATTATTATTATTATTATTATTATTATTAAGTTAACATTATTCTTCTAATGAAAACAAATGAGCCGAAATCTAAAACAAAAATCTTTAACATAGAAAATTAAATTTTTTGTACACACACACGCGCGCGCGCATAAACACACACCGTACAGCTTTAAATTGGGTAAAATCAGATTTGAAAAATCGTAAAAGAGATTGTCCTTTTAAAAAGAGTTTCGTTGAGATGTCTTAAAAGACTGGAAAGGAAATCACGTGAAATAGAAAAGACGATCACGCTCCATTATCCACAAACATAAAATTCTAAAATACATAATTAGCCTACATTGCCTCAAATAATAATAATAATTAGGGATGGAGCGATACCAAAATATAATAATTTAATACCGATAAATAAAATAATAATAATGATAATAATAGTAATAATAATAATAAATAATAATAATAAATAATAATTATAATTATAAAAAATGATTAAATTAATTAATAAAGTTGCTCTTGCCTCAAATAGAAACAATAAAAATTATAATAATACTAGTAATAATAATAATAATAATAATAATAATAATAATAATAATAATAATAATAATTATAAAATAATTAAATTAATAAATAAAATTGCCCTTGCCTCAAATAGTAGCATTAATAACTGGTATTAATAAATATGTAAATAAACTTTTATCCGAGATAATAAATTTTTTTATATAAATCATCTTTTTATATATTTCTAATTATTCATTCAACATATACTCATATATATATATATATATAAATTATATATATATATATATATATATATATATATATATATATATATATATATATATATATATATATATATATATATATATATATATATATATATATATATATATATATATATATATATATATATATATATATATATATATATTATATTCTTACTCAGCACCATATCCCGCATAAGCAGGGTGATTTCGGCTGCAGAAATTATTCATATTACTGCAACCGTATATGGGAAGGGAGAAAATATATATATATATATATATATATATATATATATATATATATATATATATATATATATATATATATATATATATATATATATAATATATATATATATATATATATATATATATATATATATATATATAATATATATATATATATATAATATATATATATATATATATATATATATATATATATATATATATATATATATAATATATATATATATATATATATATATATATATATATATATATATATATATATATATATTATCATCATCATTATCCTAAACATCTATCTGGCCAGTTGCATTGAATTAGGAGACAGTGATCAACAAAATATAAAATTAAAATTAAAAATCATTTCTCTCTCTCTCTCTCTCTCTCTCTCTCTTTTTTTTTTTTTTTTTTTTTACATATATCTATTTTAACTGAAGATAAAAAGTGGATCGTTTATCTTAAATATTATTTTCTTCGTAACATTCTTTGATCTTTCTCTTTCTCCTTTCCATCAGTAAAAGCAATTATTTTGCTTCTTTTGCAAATTTTATTATACACTTCTCACCATTCTATCTTTAACCATTTTTTTCTCATTCACGTTACTAAGAATACAATTTTTGTAACTCTGACTTCTTCTCTCAACAAAATTGGACAGGAGGGTAAAATAATTAAGGTATACTACACTACTAGTTTTATATAATAATTATTATTTTTGAACATAATATATTACTAATCTAATAATTCTCTCTCTCTCTCTCTCTCTCTCTCTCTCTTCTCTCTCTCTCTATATATATATATATATATATATATATATATATATATATATATATATATATATATATATATATATATATATATATATATATATATATATATATATATATATATATATATATATATATATATATATATATATATATATATATATATATATATAATATATATATATATATATATATATATATATATATATATATATATATATATATATATATATATATATATATATATTATTTTACCATTCACCTTTCCCACTCTCGTGGGGTGGTGCCAGTCACAGTTTGCTCACACACACACATCCACACTCTGTCTCCCTTCCCCTATCACCACTGTCCTCCATCTCACTCTGTCCTCCGCAACTCTCCTACATTCGTCCACATTCAAACCTTTCCACCCAATATCTCCCTCACCCCACCATCCACCTCCACCTTCCCCTCCCCCTTCCTCCCTCTACCTCGGATCTCATCACTCTACCCACCATCCTATTCTCATCCATTCTGCACAAATGCCCAAACAATCTTAATACACCCTCTTCCATCCACACATCTCTCTTATTCTTTCGTTTCTAATTCTATCTACTCTCCTTAACCCACATATAGCCCTCAATCCTTTCATCTCAAAAACTTCTAATCTTTTCTTAATCTGAGCATTCATCCCCATGCCTCACACCCATACATTGCAGATGGCAGACACATACTCTCAAACATTCTTACCTTTATTTCATTTGATATTCTCCCCTTCTTCCATACTTCCATCAGTTCCCCCATCACATTCATTCCTTCCATCACTCTATTCTTTGTTTCCCATCCATCTCCTATTTTCCCTCCACCATCATTCCCAGATATTTAAACTCTTCTACCTCCTCAATTTTCTCTCCCTCCCACCTCGACATCCCCCCCATTCCCCACCTCTTACTGCCTCATTCCTGCCTTAAAATCCTTTACATTTGTTGGGTTTATATATATATATTTATATATAATATATATATATATATATATATATATATATATATATATAATATATATATATATATATATATATATTATATATATATATATATATATATATATATATATTTACCCTTAATCCCTTCGATGCACATTCCCTCACAAACTCCTTCAACAACATTCGCAACTAACACAGCATCATCCGCAAACAACAAGACATTTACCTCCCATCCCCCCTCTCCACTTCTCAACTTAATACCCTTCCCTTCTCTTCCCTCTCCATCCCCCTAACATCATCATCCATTAACACATTAAACAACCACGGAGACATAACACACCCCTGCCTCAGTCCAACTCCCACGTTAAACCATTCAGTCAGTTCCCTTCTCACCCTCACCTTTGCTCCACAGTTATCATAAAATGATTTAATTGCATTCAATAATCTACCTCTCACTCCCCCCTCCCTTAGAACCTCAAACAATTTCCTCCTACAAACTCTATCATACGCCTTTTCTAAATATATAGAGCATACATACTCGACTCTATCTTTCTCACGCAATTTCTCACCAATCATTAAATAATAATAATATATTAAACTTATAATTTACCGATAGGTAAAATTGCAGACACCTCATCCACACATCCCCTACCCACTCTAAATCCTCCTTGTTCCTCCCCTACTCTCTTTCTTGCAAATTCTTTAATTTTCGATATTAAATTCTCATATATTTTCACTACTACACTTAAACTTTTCCCCCTATAATTCCTACACACCATCTTATCCCCCTTTCCCTTTATATATCGGCACTATACAGGCATCTTGCCACTCCTGAGGCACTTTTCCCTCTCCCAAAACTCATTAAACATTCTCACCAACCAGTCAACTATCTCTTCCGCTCCCATCCTTATCATCTCCCAATATATACCATCCATTCCTGCCGATATTTCCTTCTTCACCTTTCCAACAGCTACCTTTCCTTCCCCTCATAATTCCCCACTACTCCCTCGCCTCTCACCTCCGTTAACAAAACACTAAAGTGTCTCTTCCATCTCTCCCCACCTCCCTTTCTCCTTGTACCACATCACCATCTTCCCCCTCACTTTGTCTCCCTCTCCTCGCTTTTTTACCTCCTTCCAAAACATCCTACTTATTTCCTTAAAATTCTCTGCCAACTTTCTTCCCCACTACTCTTCCACTCACCTTTTCGCCCTCTTCACCTCCCTACACCCCTCCTTATACTCCTCCTAATCCCTATCCTCCTTCGTGCTCAAATACTTGCAGAAGGCCTCCTTTTTCCTTTTAACCATATTCTCCAACTCTTCATTCCACCACTCACTCCACTTTCTTCTACCATTACCTATTTTTTTCACCCCACACATTCTTCTCGCAACCTCCACTAACGCTCCCGTCAGTTTACTCCACTCCTCCTCTACCCCTTCCACCTCACCTCCTCCAATTTTTCCCTTATCCCTCATGTGTAGTCACCCTTATTCTCCTCATCTTCTAACCTCTCCAAACGTAATCTCCACCACCCTCCCACTTTCTCCCATCCTCCTTTAACTTTTATTTTCGCCACCACCAAATATGGTCTGAAATATCCATCGCAGCTCCCCTCAGCACGTTGACATCCAACAACCTACTCCTCCCTTCCCAGCTCACACACACAAAATCCAACAGTCCCCTTTCCCCATTCACACCACTCACCCAGGTATATTTATGATCATCTTCCATTTTAAACCAACGTATTTCCAATCATTTAGACCCCTTGCTGCGCACATTCCAATCATTTCAGTCCCATTTTCATTTACCTCTTCCACTCCAACTGATCCTATTACCCTATTCACCCTTCTTACAACCACCCTTGCATTCAAATCTCCCAACGGACAAACATGATTCCTACAGTCAAAACTTCCCACACACTCACTCAGGCTCTCCCAAAATCTCTCCCCCCACCTTTTCATTTGCTCCTACTACTAGTACATAAGCACAAATAAAAACCCAATACTCCCTTCTTAACCTTAATCTTACCCAAATTATTCTAGCCCCCATTCTACCCCTCCCTTTTACACACTCACCACTCATCTCTCTAACATGATTTGCTTTCATCCTCTATTACTCCAGCGAATCCCTTTATATTTCCCAAATGCCAAATCCTCCTCCCCTTTCAGTTTCGTTTCTGTTAACGCTAGAATATCCAACCTCCTTTCCTCCATCACAACCCCCACTTCTCTCTTCTCTTCCTTGTTCACCCCCCTTACATTTAGAGTCCTCACTTTCAAAACCTCTAAACCCTCTTTCCTTCCAGACTTCTCCCAAATTTATCCTCAATCACTCCCGAACTGTGACGTTTTGCGGTGGGAACCTCTACATAAGGATACCACCAGTTCCTTGAGGCCCCCACCCCTAAGCTAACTAAACCACCACAAACTCACACCCAAACACATCCCCCAATCAACCATGAATTC
>SEYY01003997.1:0-2500 GCA_009176605.1 Armadillidium nasatum
ATATATATATATATATATATATATATATATATATATATATATATATATATATATATACAGAACGCCACCACTCACGGGCAGAGCTCTTTTCAAGGAGGGGGCACACACACAGGGACAAAACTCATTCAAACACACACACCTAACGCACATATTATATATATATATATATATATATATATATATATATATATATATATATATATATATATATATATATATATATATATATATATATATATATATATATATATATACTAAATTAATATCAAAATCATCATTTTTCTTAATTTCATTACTTTGCAGTTTTATTCCAAAGGGCGGTGATAGGTTAAGAAAATGTAATATAGAAATATTCTGAATGGAAACCCTTTTATATATATATATATTATATATATATATATATATATATATATATAATATATATATATATATATATATATATATATATATATATATAATATATATATATATATATTATATATATATATATATATATATATAAAATATTACTAACTATTTATTGTTGCCACGTTTGACCCAGAAATGTTGACTTCTTACTATCTGGGAATAGTTTTCTGTGTTCTTCTACTACTTGGATTGAATTGCAGTTACTCTTCATTCTTTGCTAATGTTTATTATATTCTTGGATTAATGCAACTCCTCGCTCTGCAAAATCATTGGTAACTTATATAGTTGACATAGTGGACACTCCTTTTTGATAATCATCTTGTTCTAGCCATGTTTCAGGGTGTATGTGTACAAAAATGCTGTATCAAGATTCAATTTCTGAAAAAAAAGGGGATTGTCCACAGTGTTCCAAAGTCTTGCAAAATCTCGCAGTTGGAAATTGATGTCTGGAATTGTAATCCTCTTTAAAGGTGGGCATTCAGGTTCTCCACTTCCATCATCTCCATCTGTGATCGCAGTGACGATGTTCTTTTTAATTTTTGTTGATATTTCTGCATCAAACAGTAAAACTGCAATTAATTCTTCCAAAACATAACAAAGGTGTTGTAATAGTTTATTTAAAGTAACATTTCCTACCATTGCATCTATTTTCTCATACAGATTTAAGGTATGGGTTGTATGAATCTATCTACATTTTTGCAAAAACCTTCACTGCAAATATACAAATCCTCTGAAGCCTAGTCTCTTTTAAATGAAATTGGTTCTGAAACATCCATACTTTTAGGGAATATATAAACTTACTCATCCATCAAGCCATATCCAATGGTCCAGGAGCATGGAATCGAATACCACCAGGATGTACGCCCACCAAGAAAAATGATAAAATAAATAACATCCTCTTTAATATCATGTAATTAAATATTTTTGCCAGAGTAGCGCACTGTAGTCCAGTGATGAAGATATTTTGATCATTATTTTTCCAAATAGCTTGAAACTTCTTGAATAGGAGAAGTTCAGGACCAGAAGAAACACCAAGAACCTCTGAAAACACACTTTGAAGAATCAGCTTCAAGAAGTGATGCCGGAATGGAAGACATACTAAATCTTTTTGGAGCTTTTCTTTAATTAATATGCGTGCACCTTTGTGGTGGTCAGTATTTGAAGCCGTTGTGTCATAACTGAGGTGATTTTCTCTTGCATGGAGGCGTACATTCTATTTTCTTTCCCTTCTACTAAATCTAACAAACCTTGGTTTAACACTGCTTATTCTCGTGCTATCCGTCACAGGGACGCTGCCTTCAGGGATTACCGTCGTCTTCAAACTCCAGAAACTCACGCAACTTATGTTTCACCCCGGAATCGTGCAAAATCTATTCTCCGCAACACTAAAAACTAATTCTACGTACAAAATGCAATAATCTTTCTGGTTCTTTTTAATCACGCCCTTTCTGGCATTTTGTAAAAAAATGTTAACTCTAGCTATTCTTCTTCCTCTTTTCCACCTTTAGTATATTTCGGTGTTAAAACTGCTGTTTTACCATCCTCTAAAGCTGAACTCTTTGCTCAAATTTTTCCTATATTCAACCGTAGGCAATTCCGGAGTTGTTCCTATTCCTTCAATCCCCTCCAACTCATTTATACCTAAAATTGTAATTTCTTCTAAAGACGTCATTTCTGCTCTCTCTTTTAGCTTAACACTAAGAAGGCGTACGGTCCTGATGATATTCCTCCTGTGGTTTCAAAACTTGTGTTTCCGAGCTTGAACCCTCCTTTGGTAAACTATTTCTTATCTGTCTTTCTACTTCAATAACCCTTCTTGTTGGAAACGTGCGCTCATTCAGCCTGTGCCGAAGAAGGGGGACCCCTCTCAACCCTCTAACTATAGTTCTAATTCTTTAACCTCCGATCTTTCTAAAGTTATCTAGTCTATCCTTAACAGGAAGATTGGAAACATCTCAATTCTACTAATCTTATCTCTGATCCTCAGTATGGCTTTTGTAAGAAACGCTCTACTGGTGATCTTCTTTCCCTTCTCTCTGACTCTTGGTCTTCCGCTATTCGAAATTTCAGTGAATCTTTTGCTGTGGCGCTG
>SEYY01003997.1:7500-15000 GCA_009176605.1 Armadillidium nasatum
AGAAGTTCGTTCCTATTAGGCTGGAAATAAATATTTATATAAAATAGGGATCATTTCAGATTCAGCCAATCACAGTTCAATTAAGCCCCGCTCAATGTTTTTATTTTCTTTTTATTCAAAATAGAGCTTTTATGACATGATTTCCATTTTATATAAATATTTATTTCCAGCCTAATAGGAACGAACTTCTGTTCACGACTGTACCTAATTTAAAACTGAAGATCAACCATAATTCGGTAAAATATGCTTTTTGGCATTATTGCCCAATTTTCTGTACTTATAATGATTTCCGAGATACATTCAGCTCTTTTTGGTACAAGTTTTTTTTTTCGGTTGATTGATCTAGCCCGATTTTTCATGAATTTTAGAGGAAGGGTATAACTAAAAACTTATTAAATAGATTTTTTATATCAATATCTGGGGAAAAAATTTTTGAGGTAAAACGTCCAAAACAAATTTTTTTTTTTTTTTTTTTTTTTTTTTTTTTTTTTTTTTTTTTTTTTTTTTTTTCTTTTTTTTTTTTTTTTTAGGGATGAACAAATATCTGTCTTATAATTTTTTATTTACATCTTTTCACTTGATTTGAGCCAGATCGGTCAATCACTTTAAAAAAAAAAAAAAAAATTTTTTCCATACCTGCTGAATTATTTTGTATCTCACATTGACGTGTATCTGAATTTTTCAAATAGATATCGTGAATGGAAAGAAATTTATAGAAATATACAACTGAAAAATGTTTGTGGCAAATGAAATCTAAAGACTACCATGATAAAGGGGGAAAAAAAAGGAGTTAATCATAATTTGAATAGCATTCGAAACAATTTTAGAAAAAATCTAAAAATAGTTATCTTGTAAAAAACTTTTGCTTTTTCTTCAACCAATCTCTGCACCACGTTTTACTATTACTACATATTTTTGTTGCAATTAATAATGCAACTTTCTCTAAAACATCATCTGTTGACATCATGATAGATGAAATTGAAATGCTGACCAACAGTTATACTTGTACCATGTGGAAGTATTGCACCATTAAGGAAAACATTTACAGTTACACCTAAAGCTATAATTTTGATGTAGTCGTCTTAAGAAGTGTTTTAATGTTCTGAGATAGAGTAAAAAATATTTGCAAAAACTCCGAATAGTAAAGGACGAGTAGACAGAAAGAAGGGAAACATGTTAACAAGTCGAACGTTCGTTTTGAAAGATATAATGATCAGCGAAAAGATTAAAGAAATTGAGATGTTTATAAATCTTTTTCTTATAGATAGATTCTAAAACATTGCAAAGAATAAAAGTTAAAAAGATATAACGATATATGGAGGGTTGAAAAGGGGTTCCTTTCTTTGTTATAAGTTGAATGCGTGCATCCTCAAAGCAGGAAGGAAAAGTCGAAATGGAAAGGTAGAGACGAAAATTTTACCAAACGCACGCCAGGGCTCTCTCTGTCTCTGTGTGTGTGTGTCTCTCTCTCTCTCTCTCTCTCTCTCTCTCTCTCTCTCACACTCTCATTATATATATATATATATATATATATATATATATATATATATATATATATATATATATATATATATATATATATATATATATATATATATATATATATATATATATATATATATATATATATATATATATATATATATATATATATTATATATATATATATATATATATATATATATATAATATATATATATATATATATATATATATATATATAAAATATATATATATATATATATATATATATATATATATATATATATATATATATATATATATATATATATATATATGCTAATATAGTTATCAAAATTATTGATATTAATATATCAATATTTCTATCGATGTATCGATAATGTTATTGTTTAATATATATATATAATATAAATATATATATATAATATATATATATATATATATATATATATATATATATATATATATATATATATATATATATATATATATATATAATATATATATATATATATATATATATATATATATATATATATATATATATATATATATATATATATATATATATATATATATATTATATATATATCTATGTATATATAGGATAACTTTAATTCGTTAACACACACACAGTGAAACAAAGAAAGTATAAATTATAAAATCAAAAGGTACTTACTATGGGCATGTTATAATTGTCGAAATTAGTTTGATTTTTATTATTTAAAACGAGGAAGTAAAAATAATTTCTATTTTTTATTGGCCGTTCTTTATTTAAAAAAAAAAAATTATTTCGTGTTATATATATATATATAATATATATATATATATATATATATATATATATATATATATATATATATATATATATATATATATATATATATATATATATATATATATGGGATGGAGCGATACCAAAATTTTAACAGATATCAATATCAATAATTTTAAACTACCCGACACCGAGTTCGATACGATATCTCGAGTTCACTGATATCCAGTACCTATACATAAATCAATTTTTTTGAATGAACTCATGAAGGTTGAAACAAGATTGAAAATATTCAGTGACCATAAAATTTAGGTTTTCAACTATCCGTAATATCTAGTTATTTTAAAGTCACATTGCTAAACAAAATTATTGATAGGTGATAAAGGGTTGGAGCCACCAAAACTTTGCATCAGACTTGCCATAGTGCTAGGTCTATTTTCTTCATTAATTTGTGCAACATTCGCGGTTTCCAATCCAATTTTTTCCACATTGTTGGACACCACCCCTCTTCTTCTATACCTCACCGAAGCCAATGATTTTCTTCTAGTATTCATGATACAGCCGGTGAAAATGCTTTTATCTAAATCCAAAACAAAACGACATTGAGCAGATGGTTCAGTTCACTAATCGTATCCATGATAGTCTTGGAGATGAACCCAATATTCTAGACCTTTTTTAAAATTTCTAATCCTTCTCCTTATACTGTCAAACTTCATCCTCCTCTGGATAATTCCGATCACTTTATCTCTGTATCCTCTTCTATCTTTTAAAAGTATTCCGCAATAAATTACTACACCTATTGCGAGGAAACGTTTGTCATTTCTGTGAGCAAGATGGTCGGATTTGTAGTCGTATTTCTTTGATTTCCTGTGAAATGATTATCACTTCCGTGAGAGGAGTCCTTTGGAGTGTACGGAGCGCATCACCGAGGTGATTCTCAGTGGCAAGGAGACGTACATTTTATAATCTTTCCCTTATAATAAACTTTACAAACCTTGGTTCAATTCTACTTGTTCTTGTGTTATTTTCAGCAAGGATGCTGCCTTAAGGAATTAGAGTAGTCTTCAAAGTTTAGAAACTCAAGCAATTTATATTTCATCCCGGAATAGTGTAAAGTCTGTTCTTCGTAAAAAAAAAAAAAAAATTTCTAGCTCCTCTTCCTCACATTTTCTGGCATTTTGCAAAAAATGTACACTCAAACTTTTCTTCTTCCTCTTTTCCTCCTCCAGTATCTTCTAATTCGTCTCTGTCTTTCTACTTTAACCTTCCCTTCCTGCTGGAAACGTGCTCTCATTCAACCTGTGGCGAAAAAGGGGAATCCTCTCAACTTCCAAATAACGTCTCATTTCTTCAACTCCTGTTCTTTCTAAAGTTTCTTTTTAAGATTTGGAGAGATCCTAAATCTTCTAATCTTCCCTGATCGCAAGTATAGCTTTCGTAAAAAAAGATCTAATGTGAACTTTTTTTTCCCCCTTATCTCTGACTCTTGGTCCTCCGCTCTTCGGTATTTCGGTAAATCTTTTCCTGTAGCGCTAGACACATCGAAAGCATTCGATAGAGTGTTGAACAAAGCTTTGATTTTTAAGTTACAATGTTTCAGAATCTATACTCACTGATTTTTTTCGGTCGTTCTATAACAGCTGTTGTGTTCCTCAGGGATCTGTCCAATCTCCAACACTTTCTGCTTTTCATTAACGACCTTCTCTCTATTACTTCATCACCTATCCACTCTATGCTAATGCCTTCACCTTTCATTACTCCTTACAATTTGAAAGACTCGCCTCCCAACGACAGTTAATTGAGGCTAAAATGGTGTCCTTGGAGCAATTAACCTTTGATCTTTCTCATATTTCAAATTGGGGTAGAGAAAACAAGGTCCTTTTCAATGCTTCAAAAACTTAGCACCCCCATCTCTCTACTCGACACAGTATTCCATTCAACTATGACATCTTCGAAAAAGCTCAAACCTTTTCCCGTTCTAAATATTCTCAGTGTTTCTTTTTTCACGTGATCATTCTTAGAATGAACACTTTACTTCTCTTTCTAAACAAGCTTCCAAGAGGCGACTTCGCAATTTTTTCACACTACCCCAATGCTTGCTATTTATAGGGGTATTGATCGCCCCTGTACGGAGAAAGCCTCACATATTCGGGATGATTCACTCATACAGTTTTCCTACAGCTTTTCGTCTTATCAACTCTTCCGCTCTCATTAAACTTCTCTAGTCTCTTTCTGCCTGTCGAATTGTTGAGCCATTCTCTCTAACCTATCTCTACTACAACAGACACTGCTCTTCTGAAGTCTCTCGTAGCATACCTCTTCCACTGAGAAGGGCTCGAGCTACATGTCTTTCTACACAGTCTTATCCTTTCTCTATCCAACTCTCTAACCCAAGACTTAACAGCTATGCTCAGTTTCATATGTACTCAACTGGTAAAACCTGGAACACTTTCCCTTTATCTGTTTTCCCAACTTCTTTTGATTTGAAAACTTTCAAACACCGTATACCGAGACATGTTGGCTTGTAACTTGACCAGGTTTCCCGAACTCTGATGGGAATTGGTATGGCTTTGGCCTTTGTTCAGCATATATATATATATATATATATATATATATATATATATTATATATATATATTATATATATATATATATATATATATATATATATATATTATATTATATATAATATAATATAATAATAATAAATAATAAAATAATTAATAATAATAATAATAATAATAATAATAATAATTGAGGAAAACGCTAATTTTATTCTATTCAAATAATAATAATAATAATAATAATAATAATAATAATATAAAATAATAATAAAATAATAATAATATATAATAATATATAATAATAAAATAAAAAATTTCACAAACTTCAATCAAGTAGCAGCGATATATATATATTCCACTCGATCTTACGAAAAAGTAACTTTTATTAATATTCAAATAATAATAATAATAATAATAATAATAATAATAATAATAATAATAATAATAATAATAATAATAAATAATCTAAAACCTATATACTTTAGATAGTCCTTAAACAATATTAAAAAGTATCATTTTCTATAAAACATTTGTTTAATTGAAACAGAGACTATTATTTATTTTATTCATATATATATATATATATATATATATATATATATATATATATATATATATATATATATATATATATATATATATATATATATATATATATATATATATATATATATAGATAGAGAGAGAGAGAGAGAGAGAGAGAGAGAGAGAGAGAGAGAGAGAGAGAGAGAGAGAGAGAGAGAGAGGAGAGAGAGAGAGAGAGAGAGAGAGAGAGAGAGAGAGAGAGAGAGAGAGAGAGAGAGAGAGAGAGAGAGAGAGAGAGAGAGAGAGAGAGAGAGAGAGAGAGAGAGAGAGAGAGAGAGAGAGAGAGAGAGAGAGAGAGAGAGAGAGAGAGAGAGAGAGAGAGAGAGAGAGAGAGAGAGAGAGAGAGAGAGAGAGAGAGAGAGAGAGAGAGAGAGAGAGAGAGAGAGAGAGAGAGAGAGAGAGAGAGAGAGAGAGAGAGAGAGAGAGAGAGAGAGAGAGGAGAGAGAGAGAGAGAGAGAGAGAGAGAGAGAGAGAGAGAGAGAAGAGAGAAGAGAGAGAGAGAAAAAAAAAAAAAAAAATTTATTTTTTTTATTTTTTTTAAATTAATATAATATAAATTTAATTAAAAATAAAAATAAAAATTTAGTAGTAAATAACGTTCAAGTACAAATTGAATTTTCTATTAATTCTCAATCTTCAGTCGGTCAATTTCCAAGAGAAATTAAAATAATCTTCCTTCATTATTTAAAAAGTCAATGTCTACATTCTGTTCATGAAAGATTTTTCAATTTACTTACTTTTTTTAAAACAAAATTTATTTTCTCTTTAAAAGTGTTTAACGAGAGGGAGATGTCGCCCCCCTCAAGACAGAATATATGGAGTGAATATAAATTTGTATTTACTTAATTTTGATAAATAATGCAACTTCTATTATATGATTTATATGATACAAATTTTTTCCCCTTCTTTTAGCTTTTTCCCGCTTCTCTTACGAGATGGGAAGTGCAACACTTGATGAGCCCAGAATCGAATTGTGATACGTACAAAATAAGTAACAAAAAAAATTGAAAATTTCAAATCGTATTTGCTATAGTCTACAAAAATTTTACATAGTTACAACTAATAAGTATGAAATACAAGAGGCTTGAGGTGTTCTCCTTTAACTCTGGTAACGATATCATCGCACTAAAAGAAATATTCTGCTGAATTAAAAACTTTGTCGCATAAAATGTAGACAAAAAAGATTAAAAGGGGAAGAAATTTGATTTACTACTGAGGAAAAACTATATACTTATATATTGCAATGTTGCATATATATATATATATATATATATATATATATATATATATATATATATATATATATATATATATATATATATATATATATATATATATATATATATATATATATATATATATCACCACCACTCATGGCAAAGCCCTATTCTAAGAAGGGGGTGTTGGATCAATAAGAGAATAAGAAAAACACTACAAGTCCAACCTAACGCAAAATTTCTTAGATGAGCACAAAAGTGGTCTTTAAAGAAATTGAGATCAAATTCGGAAAACACTGAAGATAGGAGAGAGTTCCATAAAACAAAGGTAGACAGGAAAGGAGGAGGAACCACAGCGGACAAGCCTGGAGTTGCCTATGTCCACACAAAATTATGTGCAGACAATGCACCCCTTGCGCTACAAGAACGCCGTAAAGATGGAGTTATACGAGTTGACAGTTCTCTCGAGCATTTGCCGCTGTAGTATCTTTATATTTATATATATATATATATATATATATATATATATATATATATATATATATATATATATATATATATATATATATATATATATATATATTATATATAAACTGTCCTCTACTTTCAAACTCTCTTGATCCCTTATCTCTGCGACGTGACGTTGGCGCACTATCTCTTTTCTATAGGTACTACAATGGCAGGTGCTCGAGGGAATTGGCCTCCCGCATTCCTCCACCGTTGCGTCGTCCTCGTTGCACAAGGGGTGCCCTGCTTTCGCACCAATTTTGTGTGGATGTAGAAAACCCCAGTCTAGCCCGTTGTGGTGCCTCCTCCTTCCCAGCCACTTCTGTTCTGTGGAACTCTCTACCATCTTCTATTTTTCCTCCTGTATTTAA
>SEYY01003997.1:20000-22500 GCA_009176605.1 Armadillidium nasatum
GAAAAATTAGTTCGTGTTTTAAGTCTTTTAAGCAAATTAAAAACTACAATGAAAATTCTAAAAATTCTCAATGAAACCCTTTGGAATTCGGATTAATTTAAAATGTCTGAAAATAGTAGCCATATTTATATCCATTTCACAATTATGTGTAAACTCTGATAAGCTTCAGGGACTTTTTAGCTTCCCGTTTGCTTCTCTTAGATTTAATTCATACAATTGATGCAAGATACAATTTTTAGATTATATAATTTGACCCGAGTTTACAGGACTGTAATGAATTGTCACAACGAAAAAAAAAATAGAAATCCCCCTATGTAAGTTCATTATCTTATTAATAATGTAACATTTTTTTGAAAGTTTCCACATTCTGGAAAGATTCAGTTTTCGGTATTTTGTTGGTAAACATTTGAACAGACAACACGCTAGAATCTCTCAATAATAAGCTGTTCTTTTATAAGCCAAACTTACAGTTTAGTTAAAACTTTAACAAACACATACAATAATAATATACCTCTTTTGGTTTATCAAGATATTTAAAATATCAATTGCATTTAGACCTGAGAACAGATCTCAGCGTTTGGAGTCTGTACGTAAAACAAAAACAAGATTTAGCAACCTGTACAAAAAGTTAATTGTACCTTTGAAAGATTATGAAGATCTTTCTTTTGGCGGCATCAATGATCCAGTTAGAGGATATCTCGCCGAACTGAGGAAACGGTTCTCTGATTACTTCTTAAAGCTTCCTTCACATACTGTCAGTTGTTAGATAGCTTGAATACCATTAAAAGCTTGGAGTATTGCAGAAGAACTTAACTTCTCTCCAACGTATTAATCTTAAAGAAAGGTAGATCTGCCTGTTTTTGTTTTGTTTTTTTAATATCAAGATTGGAAAAATTTTCAAAATTAAACATCTTCAGTGGAATTTTGAAAAAAATGCTGCTGTAATTTGCAAAAATATATCTTTAAAAAAAAAAAAGAGAGATTTTCCATTCTCATAAACTTAATGACCCTAAAGACAACTTTAAAATAGTTATGACATGAAATAGTTCTAATTTTTATAATTTATCTAAAATGAAATCATAATTTATTCAAACCCTAAAGAGAAAATGTTTTCAATGATATTCTTTAATTCCATGAAAAGATTTTTTATATAAGCTTTAGAATTTTCATATTTCATGAAATTTATTTTACATTAGATTAAAACTTATCAACTTGTATAATTGTATTCTCAAATTGAATATATCAATGAATATATCAATATATTTTTGAATATAAATGTTTTTAGGATTAAGTGAATTTTAAGAAAAATATTTGCATACCATATTCTTCAAAATTTTAAAATCAATTGGTTTGTTTTCCTTCACTTTCGACTCTTTGGGTAATTTCATAACAAGAGTAACTGATATATATAGAAACAGGAGGGTGCCACATGGGACAATCGAAACTGTTCCAGTCAAGCTAAATTAGATATGCCAACCAAAACACACATGCACCATGAAAAATATATTCTCCATCTTGCGGAAACAAGACTTTTATTCCTACTCAGACAGTAATAATAATAATAATAAATAATAATAATAATAATAATAATAATAATAATAATAATAATAATAATAATAATAATAATAATAATAATAATAAAATTTAAAATATGACAAACTTCAGTCAAGGAGAAGCTATCTTCTAGAGAAATTATCAGTTTTATTTGATGCAACATTTTGGTATCGGTATCGGTCGTTTTTACGGATGCTTTTTATATATATATATATAATATATATTATATATATATATATATATATATATATATATATATATATATATATATATATATATATATATATATATATATATATATATATATATATATATATATATATATATATATATATATATATATATATATATATATATATTCCAAACATGTATACATCATTCTCATATATATTTATTCAAATTTACTTATTCTGAAGACGTCTTTAAAACATTTTCTTCATTCAGTAAAGCAAATATTTTACTATTAACTTATTGGGATTTCACATTTGGAAATGCTTCCGAAATACGTCGTCTTTAAAATTATTTTGCAAAAGAGATTTTTTTTTACACTGACGTCAAATATATTTCACAAACTGGAGTTTTGATCTTTATTAGCGTAGAAAAAGTTTGAATTTAAAAAAAAAAAAAATCATTGAAAAACGGTCTTAAAACTTAATATTAAACCATTTGAAACATATAATATAAACATTGCGTTAAAATTTATTTCTTCTTGTATATAAGCTTATGAAATCTTTGTAATGTAAATCAGTTTGATCCTTCTCTCTTTTCTTATTATACTGTAAATCTGCTACACAAAACATTTTTCTTAATAGTTTGTGATCATGAACAACTATATTCCTTTATCTTCAAAATATTTTTATTTACAAAAGTTACTTTAAATAAATTTCAAAAATCTACAGAGCTTCCACATAATTACTTCTAATTTCGAGTTAATACTTTACAAATC
>SEYY01003997.1:25000-30000 GCA_009176605.1 Armadillidium nasatum
TACCTTCCAGCGGAAATTTGAGTCTCGAATTTTTCCGTCCTTGGTGATCCAGGATGGTTCTGCTCCATATTCTGTCTTTTAAATTCGGCTCAAAGAGATGGACCCAGGTCTCATCTCCTATGACTATTCTCCCAAAAAAATTCTTCTTCATCGTTGTAGCGGGCGAGCAGGCGCTGACAGAGCCATTTCGACAATATAGCGCTTGTGTTTTTGAGTAAGCTCACGTTGAACCCATCTTGCACAGACTATTGAATCCAAGCTTGTCGTAAATTATATGGTGTGCAGAACCATGATTAATCTGCAGAGAACACGCCACCTCAATGATAGTAATTCGTCTGCTTGTTAGAAACATTTGTTAAGCTTGTTCAATCTTCTCGCCAGTGGTCGAGGTTAAAGGACGTCCAGCTCCTTTTCATGTTTCACCCTTACCCGGCCATCTTTTGAACACCCCGATCCATCCATACTCGGTAAATCGCTGCTCCAGTATTTCGTAGTGTCTGTAATGAATTTTAGCCCTTAACACACCCTCAAATTAGAGAAAAAGGATCACTGATCTGCTTTTTCTTGGTGAACTCTGCTAACGGAGTTGACATGTCTAAGCTGCATCACAAATGAAGAAACTACAACGATCAGAGTCAAATTATCTCATGAGTTCTACTTTTCAGCCTGTGAAAGGTCAATGCAGCGCGGCCAACTAGACGAAAGTTATAACAGAAGTGCAGATAATATTTGACTTCTCTCCTATATGTGTATATATATATATATATATATATATATATATATATATATATATATATATATATATATATATATATATATATATATATATATATATATATATATATATATATATATATATATATATATATATATATATATATATATATATATATATATAATTTAAAAATTTTTAAATTATTATCAAAATTATAAAAAATATTAAATTAATATATATATATATATATATATATATATATATATATATATATATATATATATATATATATATATATATATATATATATATATATATATATATATATATATAATATGAATGCACTATGGAAAAAGATACTAACTCTGCATTTAAATTTATCAGTGAAATGGTTACATCAAAAATGAAGCTACGCTTCTAAACTGAGAATTTGGTGAGAAATTTTTCTTTTGAATTACTCTCTTCTCCTTTTTTAGTTTAATGTACCCTTTATTAAACCCCTATCCTCATCCTTTCATATAAGCTGCTAAAATAGAAAGCTATACTTCCATTTTTTTTCTCTAGTTTAACAATTTTCCATGATTAAACACTCCCGAAAGTTATGCCAATTTTTGTTGATTTTAAAAAACATGCTTATCCATCTGCCACTCCACTTCAACTCCACAAAATATTTGTGTATAACCTGACCCTTTTCTACTCGGGCATTTCTTTTTTTTAAAAAAAAAATTATGAAATAATCTCTTAAAGATTTTGTTACATTACCCAATTGACCGCAAAATGTATTAAGAAAAACCACTTTGTATCCTGAAACTAACAACATTACATTTATATACTAACTTACGTTTCTGGGCTCTGCCTAAATACTAATCAAGTAATATATATTTGGCACCTCAGCCTAAAGGAAAACAAAATCTTCAATTCAACGATATGTCAAATCCAAGCTCTTTAATGCACTTAATAATGACATCTATAAATAGATGTCTATACTTTTTTATTTAAAAAAAAAACAATTTTAAATTAATATAAGGAAATTCTATATGGATGGTGTATGTTTCAAATAAAATCTCACTAATATTTATATTACTTTTTAATTAACATTTAAAAAATACGTAAATCTTTAATAACAGTACTGAAAGTTCTAAAATTAAAGGAAAAATTTTACACTAAAAAAAGCAATTTTGTACATTTCCTTCAAACATTTAAATTATAAAGAGAAAAAGTAAACAAATTAAATTCACTATCAAAGTCAAACAACCTTATCCAAAATGAAAAATCAACAACAACAACAACAACAAAAAAAAAAGAAAAAGAAATGCTTTAATATTATTAATAAGTAAACATCTATAAATGGCATTAATTTGTTAATGAAACTGGAGTAGCGAATCTCTTAGAGTTTTTTAAAAGGCTACACGAATCTTTTTTTTTTTTTCTTTTTTTTTTTCCTATGATGGAAAGAGAGAGTCTTTCCAGGTTAAAGAGTTTCAAAAGCCATAAATTGAAATCAAAAGAATCATCTCTAAAAGCGCTCTGAGGCTTATCTCTATTCCTTTAAAAAAATGTATAGAATGCAAAGGAAAAAAAAAAAAGCTTTATAAAGACCCGAATAAAAGAGAACGAAAAAAAAGAAAACGAAAAGAACTTAAAAAGAAAACCTGCATAAAAAGATTCTCGTTTTTCTTAAATATTTAAAATGGAAACAAAATAATTTTTTATTTCAAAAAAAAAAAAAAAAAAAAATAAAAAAAAAAAGCAAAAAAAAAAAAAAGAAATTTATTACGACTGATCAATAGAAATAAAATTAAAAAAGAAACTTATATGAATGGACCTCCCCCCAAAAAAATACGACTGAATCGTTAAATAAAGCATTAAAAGAAAAATTTATTTTTTAGCAAAAGAAAATATTTAAATTGAATACTCCTTAATAAGAATAAGTCTCGTAAAAGGAGAAAGAAAGAAAGAAAGAAAAAATAAAAGCGTTTTTGCTTACTTGCATTGAAAAGATATAACATTCTTTCATTGGATATCAAAATAACCATAGCTAAAGAAGCATTCAACGTTCTGCGTCAATGTGATGCATTCTGAATTATATATATATATATATATATATATATATATATATATATATATATATATATATATATATATATATATATATATATATATATATATATATATATATATATATATATATATATATATATATATATATATATATATATGAAGGATAACCATAATAAAAATTTTAACCAACATGAATGTTATCTTATCTTTCATTTTCTTTGGTATTAGTTTGAGCAAAAATAAAAATGACAAGAAATAAAATATTATTAAGTAGATGATTAGGGAGCATCAAAGTTTACAAGTCAAATGAAAAATAACTTTCCAAAATATAAGAAGGAATTCTTATTAGAATAGTCACTTCTTCATCTATTAAGCCATCTGCTACAGGAATAAAAAACTGAAAACAATAAACATTAAATTTATTATTATTATTATTATTATTATTATTATTATTATTATTATTATTATTATTATTATTATTTTTTAAAGTAGTTTTTCAATTTGAAGGACTAAATGTATTTCTTAAAATATAAATAAACACTTAAATTGTTAAAATTTTATTTCAATTATGAAATCCTCGATAATATCTTAAAAACTATGAGGCATTTGGACAGCATAAATTTCTAACTAAATTATTCCTAACGTAAAGCCAATATTTCTTTTTTTCCCTTATATTTATTTTTAACACAGCAGTTTAAGGTGCTTCTCATATATATATATATATATATATATATATATATATATATATATATATATATATATATATATATATATATATATATATATATATATATATATATATATATATATATATATATATATATATATATATATATATATATATATATATATATATATATATATAGTGGTTGAAAAATAACCCCTTTTCTGCTGTAAAATCTTATACACTGAAGATAATTTAATGAAACAAAGACTGAAAGAAGGTCAAAGGTTATTCAATGGACATGTAATATTATTTTTCTACATAATCTTGTCGAACATCAATAAATTCTGCAAACGTTGAACCCGTTTCTCGAAACCAGTTGAAAAGAAGATTCTCCGGAAGTTCTCCGGAACCAGTCTGCCACCGCTTTCATTACCTCATCATCTGAGTCAAATCTCACTCCTCGGAAACTCACCTTCAACTTTAGAAATCGGTGAAAATCACTAAGGGTTAGATCAAGACTGTAGGGTGAGTGAATAATGACCTCGAAGTTTAAGCGTTGAAGCTTCTAAAGCGTCTGGGAACTACAATGTGGTTAAGCATCATCATGATCCAAGAGGAAAGCGGTATGGCTTGGTCATTTTCGACGGATGCTGCTCTTCAATTTCTGAAGAGTTTCACAATAACAATCGAAGTTTACAGTTGTGCCCTTCGGCAGATATTTCAAATAGACGAGGCCCTCCACATCCCAGAAAGCAGTCAGCATGAGTTTACTAGCCGAGGGTTGAATTTTAAAATTTCGCACACCAGGTGAGCTTGGCTGTCTGAATTCCATAGAGGCTCAGTTTCCTTCTGGATCGAAATGGTGGATTCATGTTTCGTTTCCCGTTACAATGTTTTGAAGAAATTCTATACACTTTCAGGCATGCAAAAATTCAATCACTGCAAACTGCTTCAACAAAGTTCCAATCACTATTAGCTTCCATTTTTCTATCACTGCACAACAATGGAACCAAATAACTATACCGTTCGCGTGTCAAATTTATTCTACAAGCTTGAATCTTTCGAACGCAGGCGTTATTTTTCAATTTTAAATATTAGCGGATGCGAATGTGGGTGACTGATAGTTCTTGGTATCAGGAGTTTTTGACATCATATATAATCATGACTAATATGATGACATTTAATCATCATATTGGTCACGATTACTACCATGATAAGGTACTCTAGGGTATTTCACTGTACATAATAATGAGTGACTGGTGTCCTCTTAGACTGATAAACGAGGGGAGGTCGAATCATTTAACATTTTCAACGATCTAGAGCAAACAGGTTAATTTTGAAACACGCTTAACCAAGGCCTCATTACTAGTCCTTATCCCAATAAATCTCTGATGGGATTAGCAGGTTCATTCTTCCTCCATTTAAATTTATCTTTCCTAAAACTCCATGGTTCGATAGTGCTTCTTCTCGGGTCATTCAGACTAATGGCAGTGTGTACCTGGATTGAAAAAAATTTCGATCTCCTGTTAGTCTCGCTAATTTTATTCAACTAAACGA
>SEYY01003997.1:42500-47500 GCA_009176605.1 Armadillidium nasatum
AGAGAGAGAGAGAGAGAGAGAGAGAGAGAGAGAGAGAGAGAGAGAGAGAGAGAGAGAGAGAGAGAGAGAGAGAGAGAGAGAGAGAGAGAGAGAGAGAGAGAGAGAGAGAGAGAGAGAGAGAGAGAGAGAGAGAGAGAGAGAGAGAGAGAGAGAGAGAGAGAGAGAGAGAGAGAGAGAGAGAGAGAGAGAGAGAGAGAGAGAGAGAGAGAGAGAGAGAGAGAGAGAGAGAGAGAGAGAGAGAGAGAGAGAGAGAGAGAGAGAGAGAGAGAGAGAGAGAGAGAGAGAGAGAGAGAGAGAGAGAGAGATAGATAGATAGATAATAAATTATATATATATATATATATATATATATATATATATATATATATATATATATATATATATATATATATATATATATATATATATATATATATATATATATATATATATATATATATATATATATATATATATATATATATATATATATATATATAATAAATATATATATATATATAAATAATATATATATATATATATATATATATATATATATATATATATATATATATATATATATATATATATATATATATATATATATATATATATATATATATATATATATATATATATATATATATATATATATATATATATATATATATATATATATATATATATATATATATATATATATATATATATATATATATATATATATATATATATATATATATATATATATATATATATATATATATATATATATATATATATATATATAGATATAGAGAGACTGCGCCACGTCAATTTAAATCTATGAATTTGAAATATAATCACATACTTTCTGAGTTAATAAGATTATAAACTAATATGTAATCCGTATTTATCGGCAGGATTTTTATAAAACATTTTATTAATAGTCGTAAATACCAAAACGGTCAAATCAATTCAAATAATATTCACTGATGGCAATAAATGAAGTGTTAAATAAGATGTAAAAACTATGTTTAATAAATAATTAAGAAAATATTAGAACGGTTTCTTACTTTTAATGATCTGACGTATTAAATTGTGTGTAATGACTGTATTTAGGATTTTAATGGTTATTTTTTAGTGTGATCGTAAGAAATCGATCAACGAATTTTTTTGACGGGAACTCCAAAAAAGTTGTCAATTGTTGTAGCAATGAGACTGTTAAAGTTTCAGCTCGATCTGATAATGTTAAGACCTGTCTCATCAGCCCAAATGTATTAAAAAATTGCTAATTTTTTTTCAAAAAATCAGGGGGTTTTCCGGTATAAAATTAGAACGGTTTATCCTAGGAAAGTTTTTTTTAGTTTGGTATAAAATGTTCCTGGATTCAATTTTCACTCCCACAACTTGTTTGACAAACGTACAGATCGAAAGATATTTGGCTTTTTTGAGGACAGGACCCGGAAAATATAAATGTAAAAATTCGCTAAACATGATAAAATTACTTTTTAACCATGCTTTTGTTGTCATTTTTTATATATATATATATATATATATATATATATATATATATATATATATATATATATATATATATATATATATATATATATATATATATATATATATATATATATATATATATATATATATATATATATATATATATATATATATAATGCAAGGCTCACAATCCAAGAAGCTGTACTTTTTTGGGATAAAGATAAGATCCGCACCAAACATTTGAAAGAATGTATATTGCGAAGCTTGAAAATCTTCACGAGGAGTGAAAAAAAAACAACAAGAACCGTAAGTCAAGCTCAAAGTAAGAAAGTGGAAGCTTTTAAGTCTAGCTTTGATAACCTGTTTGATATTGCACACGAAGTCGTGGTGAAGAACACAAATGAAGACGGACAGTTTTTGCTCTTTCAGAAACAAAAGGGACGTACTGGCTGCATGGGAGGAGTTGATATAAAATTCCTACGAGCAGAAGAACGAAGAGCACAGAGAAAAGCAGCTGAGACGGTCAGACTGGAAAAATCAAAACCGAAACCTGTAGATAGTAATTTAATTTAAGTAATTAGTACCTGTTTAAATATAGCATTTAGTACCTATATGGATCTATTTTACTGTGCCTACCCAGCACCTTGGTAGTCTTGTACCCAGACAAATGTTTGCTATTCTCAAGTTACTGTTTTTCTTTTGTGTTTTTAATCGTTTCTATTCGTCGTTTTCTAGATGACGAAGATATAGAAATGGAATTTTTAAGCACAAGCAATGGATCATGAGGACTTTCAGGACATTGAAATCGACATATCACAACCGAAGAAAAGAGAAATTATAACAGCGAAGTTATCAGTATTGTTAGATAGATGTAATATTTTGAACAGAGACGCGGTTAGAATTGTTTCGGCTACTACCGAATCACTAGGGCAAGATCCAAAGAAGTTAGCAATCAACAGGTCTAACGTATGAGTCCGCAGACCGAAAATTAGAGAGAAAAGAGTACAGATTATTAAAAATAGGTTTGAAAATTTAGATTTACAAGGTGCTTTCCTACATTAGGATGGGAAATTGCTTCCAGATATGTTGAATAAAGAAAATGTAGAGAGGTCGGCAGTTCCGATATGTTGTGGTAATGAAGAGCAATTGATAAGAGTTCCTTATATTAAAAATATGTAAAAGGTGTGTACTCAGACATAAGCTGTTTTTTCCGAAATGGAAAAATGGGGCAGTAGAAAAAATGAAGCAATGTAATTTGACACTACTGCTGTCATTACTGGTCGTTTGAGAGGAACCTGTTTTTTGGAAAAGATCTTTTATACTTGGCATGTCGCCACCACATTTCAGTAGTAATAAGGAAGGCAGGTTTTGATTACAAAATGGGTTCAACTAATGGCCATCAACCTGACATTTTTAAAAGATTTCAGACAGGGTGGTTCAAAATTGACAAAAAATAAATAAATAATATATATATATATATATATATATATATATATATATATATATATATATATATATATATATATATATATATATATATATATATATATATATATATATATATATATATATATATATATATATATATATATATATATATATATATATATATATCATTGGTCTTGATGATGAACAGGTTAAATTTAAAATAATGTAAATTATCTCGAATAGATTTCTAGTTTTCTCTCAACGCAATTACAAAAATCACGGTATCAGCCCAAAGAAGATTATAAAGAATTTTTAGTTTCGTTTAACATTTTTAGGTAGTGTTGTTCCAGAAAACATTTCTTTCAGAGCGACATGTGCCACGAATCACGCCAGGTGGATGGTTAAAGCCATTTACTCCCTAAAAACTTTCATTTTCAAGGATCAATTTCCTTTAAGTGACTCCGTGATAAAGTCATCCTCCTTAATGATTAATACCTCACATTCAGGATGTGGCTAACGTTCATCATTATTTTAAAAGTCTTATAAAACTTGAACCGATAAGCTTGTTAATCCATTACCGAATGTGCTTTTAATAATCAATCAGAGAAATTTTCGACTCCCAGAAAATCTGTTCAATTCAAATAATGGAGCGTATGATGACAGGTTCTGAACATAATCAAGACAAAGCACTTTTTTGAATTCTAGAATAATAATGTTGAGTAGGCGAATGAAGGTGTAAATATTTCAAGGGTATCACATTTTAATGAGTATGTGGACTGTTTTTTCTCATAAAATTTCGGATAAGTTATACAAGAAATAATGTGTTGGCAAAAACTTTTAGAGGTCTTTCGGTATTCTCTTAAACTTTGAATTTGTCACAATATGAGCCATAACAATAATAATTATTTATCATTTAAAAGGTTGGATGTCTGGGTGTAATTTTGAAATTTACGCACTCCAACTCTAGTTAATTGCTCTTTATAGGAGAGTTGTTCGTCCGTGTATGGAGCATATTTCACATCTCTGAAGTGGTTTCCATTTTCACAGCTCTACTAGAAGATAAAATGTAGGGATTTTAGTTTTTTCAACTATTTTGCTCTTACTAACGCTCTGAGTATATTTTTCTTAACTCTCCTGTCACAATGGAACCCGACCGGAACCCCTGCCCCGGCTAATAATCAGTTGAAACCGGGGTTTACCAGCCGGGCTTAATTGCAAATTATACTTATTAATGGTGGATTAAATCAAACAAAATATAAGAAAATTAAGATTTTAATTTCATTATTCGTTCGTTGTATATTTCATTATATATATTTCATTATTCGTTCGTTGTATATTGAGTAGGGCAAAATGAATGCACATAAAAGGGGTAAACAAACAATTCATTCACTTAAATCACTATTCACTATTCAAACATATGATGTAAATGTTCAAGAATCTTCTTGAACATTTACATCATCAGTTTTAGAATTTGGGGGAGTGAAATGTTCAATAACAGAGGGCAGTGATAATTTTAAATCTTACATTTTTTTTCAAACTTTAACGACCTAAGTAAACATGTTGAATCAATATTATGAATCAGAAAAAAATTTTTTCAAAATTTTTGTAGTTTTTCAAATTTTAATTATGCAAAAATGTAATTTTCTTAATTTTTTTTCATGAAAAATATGCATATAATCATTAATTTAAGTGAATGTTGGCTATTCTACTTCTTCCTTATAGTTAAATTGACCAAAATTAAAATTATAACTAATTTTCTTAACCTAAAATTTCAGTGTTTTTGACATCTTTGTAAATTTTTCGTAACCTCGGCCCCAGCCCCGTCCCCATGCCCGGCAAAACTCCAACATTAGTCGGTCTCTACCTGTCACATACTTCCTCCAATGAGAAGAGCTCAAGAGATACGTCTTTCTACACACTTTCACCCTTTCTCCTTCCAACTCTCTGACACCAGACAAAGTATGCCCAATTTACTACGCTTGTAAAGTCTGAAACTCATTAACTTTATATATTTTCCCCAACTTCTGTTGACATACACACTTTCAAATGCAGTGTATCGGGACATGTAGGCACTCAATTTGACCCGTCCGGAGAATTACTCAACTCTG
>SEYY01003997.1:57500-72500 GCA_009176605.1 Armadillidium nasatum
TTTTAAATAGGGTTTATATCACTTCATATCGTTAGAAAAAATATCTTATTTCATAAATTTAATGACCCTTCGTTAGGGTAATTAATAGTTTTACCAATATATTAAGTTTCCTACTTATAAATTTAATTATGAATTTTTATAAGTTCATAAAAAAAAACTAATTTTGAACCACACAGAATGAAGTTAAACACATTATATCTCTCAAGAAACACATTCATTAACTTAGGTAACACAAACATTTTTTTCTTGTCTCCCGACGGTATTTAAGGATAAAATGAAAGATTATCAATGTACAACTATGCAATAATCGGCTGTTCAATCGATAACCGTTCATTTAATCCTATATCATAAATATATATAAATGGTACCGACGAATTCATTTTTAATTAAACTCCCTCCATGTGTAGGTGTTGTCATTGTAGAGCATACACTATTTCACATCTTTACACTCCTTCGATGTGTAAATGTTGTTCTTTTAGAGAATACACTATTTTATGTCTTCAACTCGTAATTTTATATTAATTTATAGTAATTTATAATCAATGAATATAATTATTTTAATCAAGTAGGAATATAAAATATAATTAAATGGCCACAATCCAAAAGTTTATTGAAGGGCATTTCTCTGTCATAATTAAAACAAATTTTAACTAATACAGTTCTTATCAATGAAACGTTTATCTTACCTGAGTTATTAATATGAGTTTTCATAACTTTACCTTCTAAAATCGCAAACAAACAAACATTCCAGTTACAAAACTACACAAATTCTAATATTAAAGCTTGCAGGCATCACAACAGTTTGAATATGAAGTTTATTATAAAGTTTTTTTTTCTTTTCTTTGTTTGTTTTTTTTTTTTAATAAAGGTTTGATTTTATAAATTATGATTGTTAATGGTTGCTGTACGTGATTTTCTTCCTCCCACTGTACTTGTATTTATAATATTTATTTTCCGACAAATATTTATTATTCCTTTTAGTCATTTGATTTCTGCTTCATTCTGTAATTACCATCTTCCACAAACATCATGAATAAGGAATGTTCAAAAATAGTTGTAATAATAATAATAATAATAATAATAATAATATATAATGATAATTACTATTATTAATTATTATTACGATTACTTTTATTATTAATTACTATTATTTTTGTTATTAAGATTATTATTATTATTTATTATTATTACGTTTACTATTTTTTTTATTTTATTATTATATTTTTTTTCTTATTATGTAACAGTTACTCACTCTCTCTCTCTCTCTCTCTCTCTCTCTCTCTCTCTCTCTCTCTCTCTCTCTCTCTCTCTCTCTCTCTCTCTCTCTCTCTCTCTCTCTCTCCCTTCAGTGTAATTATGCAGAAATTTTTTAACATACTTCATTTGCAATTAAATTTATCTATGGTTATATACTTATACTATTGCAATAATAATAACTTTTACCCCTCTCCCTCTCTCTGGTTATGTCTGTCTGTCTGTCTCTGGTTCTGTCTGTTTGTGTCTATCTCTCTGGTTATGTCTGTCTGTATATATATCTCTCTCTGGTTGTCTGTCTGTCTGTCCCTCTCCCTCTTTCTCTTAGAAAGTTTTATTTCAGCTTTCCTATTTTAATAAATTATTAATAATATTCAAGATTCTTATTTTAACTCGATTAAATTTTATTTATTTTAAACAAAATTAACAGCTGTTATATTTTTAAAACATCATTTCTAGTTACACACACACTTTTTATTTTAAAATTCAGACACTGCAATTTTTCCTTTCACTTTTAAACATAATAAACCATAAATATCACTTAGCTTTTAAAAATTCACAGATTTATCATGTATTATTGGTTAAAGGGTCAACACTTACTACTTAAGTAATGAACATTAATATATTTTTTTTTATTACATTCTAATCTTATAAAGTTATCCTCAAAAGAATTGTGATATGGATTCATTAATATTTCTTATTTTATTTTTTTAAATGTGTAACATTACGCACTCTTTCGTTGGACATAATATTTTTTTCCTTCAATTACAACTTTCCAATTTTCTTTCCCTTTTCCATTCATCAAAAATTCAATAAAACACAAATGTCCCAAAAACACCTTCTAGATCATTCACAACATATTGTGGTATAAAAAGTTTTCATGAGAAGAATTTTCATATTTTCAGTTTATTTTTTTTCAGTGCTACTAATATTCGGAAATAAATTATACTTTCTCCATTAACATACCAAAAAATTTTTTTTTACAATTGTACTTTAATTAACACAACCCATAGCCTATATAGCATATCTGAATAAACAAAACTCCGATTAAATTCGATCGTTGTGACGTCCCAACGATTTATGTCATACCAGTATTTACTAATATGACAAAATACTACAGTTTTATACTGCATATAAATAAATCAAGAATGAAGAGATGAAGGAAAATTAGTATTAAAAATAGTAGTTTTTCATATTTTCACTTTTTTTATTTACATAATCTCTAATAAAAATAAATAAAAAATTATATAAAATAAAAAGAAATAAATAAATACAAATAAATGCACATTATATCTAGAATATACATGAATATATTTTCTTAATGTATCTTATTCCAGTTTATTTACCTTTCCTTTTAAAATTTCTTATTTTATCTCTTTATAATTACGATTTTTAAGACTTAGTAACGCTCTTTTCATTTTTTTTTTTTAAAAAAATCCTCATTTCATATTCATTAAGTAAATATAAATTACATATCCTTTCAGTTTGTTAGAACATTTAAAATAATAAATTGAAGTGTTTTAATATGAGCAAATAAGACATGGTTTTTTAAATACTTTCAAAACCAAATTCCTTTATACCTTTACTCGCAATCTTCCGATACAATTTCTTCAAAATGACGCAACTCAAATGTTACTCTACATTATTATTGATATTTCCTTTTCTGGTTTTCTTTCTTGGAAGTAAAATATTATTTCTGTCACTAAATAATCTTTGAAAAAGGTTGGGTGTTCAGAAGCACATTCAGAACTTCACAAAACTCTAACTGCTTACTCTATACAGGAATATCGTGCGTGCCTTTAAAAGTATCACACATTTCAGTGGTTACAATAATTCAACTCGAAAATCTTCAAAGATAGAATCTAGGCCCACTCATATCGTCAACACTCAAGATTACAACTTTTATTTTATCTAATATATCTGTCGAACTGTTATATCACTATCGAAACTATCATTACTGCACGGACATTATGTGAATATTTAGTCAAATGCTGATTCCAATAAGAAGAGCTTTTGTGATTTATATTTGCAGTCTTTACTCTTCTCAATCAGATCATCAGCCTGCTCTTTCATATACTTTACTGATAAATTCTGAAAAACTTTTCCTTCAATCTCCTAATTCCACCAAAACGCCTCTTATTAGAGGATTGGTTTTTTTAATCAGAGTGAGTTTGCTAGAGATCATGTACCTTTCCGTTAAAAAAAAAAATATACTTGCACTCTTTCAAACGCTATGTAAAGGAACATATTAACTTTTAATTTATATCAAAATTGGTCTTCTCAAATTTTAATAAGTTTACCGTTGACCCATAACTTTTTTTTCAAAAGGAGACAAACAATATGTAATCATTAAAAAAATTATAATAGCAGCAATATGTTTAGGAATACATCTAAAAGATTAAGAGTGGAAAGAATCATTACTATAAATTTAATATTTCTATCGCTATTACTACTACTACTACTGTTGTATTGTAGTAATTTACACACAAATCAAAAGCTCTTACAAAAAGGTAAGTGAAATATGCCATATATATATATATATATATATATATATATATATATATATATATATATATATATATATATATATATATATATATATATATATATATATATATATATATATATATATATATATATATATATATATATATATATATATATATATTCACGAGAACCAGAAAGAGAAGGAAATCGTTAATAACAAAGGAATGCTATTATCTATTTAACCATACTTTATTCATAATGTTAATGTTTATAAAATACGGTAACTAGAACTGAATAAATAAGAGAATAAAAAGAATATATAATTAACACAGTTTTTAGGAAAACGCTCAATATGAATAAGGGATACCAAGAAAAGTAGGGGTTTTGCATATATATATATATATATATATATATATATATATATATATATATATATATATATATATATATATATATATATATATATATATATATATATATATATATATATATATATATATATATATATATTATGGATAAAAAAGCATTATATAGTTAAAATGAGTTGCTTTCACTGATTAGGAACTGCATTAGTTATTTATTTTTCATTTCAATCTTTATATTACTCAACAACAACTAAAACTTCTTGATAGAGCTTTCAAAGTAAATCTATTATTTCAATTAAAAGTGATTATATTTCGTGATAATAAAAACAAAACATTTAATGTTAGGGTTTTTTTTTCATTAGATGAAGACATGTTGAAAACATTTATGGAAGAAAAATAAAGATAAATTCCATCGATACCATACAAACTATTTACTATATGATGTGACACGTGATCAATTCAATGGGTTATCGAATTTCAGGCTTAAAATTGTATAGTTCTTCATTAATATCTTTTTTTTTATCCATAAATACCCATCGGGGGTTAAGAAAAAAAAAATCTGATTGTTCTTTAAAAGGAATGATGCAATAACTTACATTTTATGCTGTCTGGCAGGAACATTCACTTTGATGATTCACCAGTAAATGAAAAGAAATTTTTTAGTTTCGAAATATGAATAAATATACATACGTATATTAATTATTAAAGATAATCGTTAAAAACATTAGACAAAATACTTTTCAATCTATGAGAATCAGTTTATTCCAACCATCTATAGAAGGTAAAACGAAATAAAATGTTTATTATATTTGTTTTTCGTGTGTTAATGCCTTATTATGATCGTTTTAGTGAATGTTTTAAACATGTTGTACCCAGCAAGTAACAGGTTAGAATTATATTACACTAAAAATAATTTTAGGAGGCCACATTTAGGAAAAAAGTTTGGTCATATGGCCTACATTTTATATATATATATATATATATATATATATATATATATATATATATATATATATATATATATATATATATATATATATATATATATATATATATATATATATATATATATATATATATATATATATATATATATATATTATATATATACCTCCACGTGCTGCATATTCTAATTCAACGCCTTTTTCTTTATGAGGATAAAAGCAGACTCAAATGTGCTTTCAGCTCGAGTCTCGACATCAATCGTCGTGCTCGGGGGTTTTGCAATTTTTTTTGGTTATAACTCATTTGTTTTATTAAGGGTTGGGAGGTTCTTTTTTTTATTATTTTTTATATTTGAATCAAATTGAAAAATCAATTTTTTTAGTTACAAGTCTTTTTTTATTAGCAAGTGTATTCGCCTAAGTAATAATTAATAAGTGGATATAATTAGTAATTATTTTAATTAAGCTATTTAAATTATAATATTTTTTTTAAAAAAATTACAAGCTATTTTAATTTTTTTTTTAAATATAAAATGCGACTGACAGAAGCAATTCACTATATTTAAATTTTAAAGAAAACGAGTAAACTATAGTATATTGTAAACTATATTATTATTATTTTTAAAACTATTTTATGATTCTGTGCTGTTACTTAATTTTCATTATTATATTATTAAGATGAATATTAAAGTAAATAGCTTATATTTACTTTTTATTTTTTTTTAATTAAATGAAATTTGTGATTAATAAGGGTTGTTACGTCACAGTCTTATTCATACAGCTTGCAAAATAAATAAATAAATAAATTAATAAATAATTAATAAATAAATTTTTTAAAAATAATATTTCTATTGAAATTTTAAAATTAATAAATTTTAAATAACTCACCAGCCTTTTACAGTAAATATCTATAACCAAAATTCAAAAGTAAAAGTGTTGCAGGTTTCAATAATACAGCAAAAAATATCGTTGGATATTGATTATTTTTTCACCAATAAAATGCTTGAATTTATATTAATTTTAATTCATTTTATTTTTCTAAGTTCTCTTATGATATTTTGAACTTATAAATATGAAGAAAGTGACGTAATTTTTTTTTTAAAAAAAAGCACGTAAAAGAATTAACTGATTCATATAATTTGATTTTTATTAGGCCGAACCTGGTTTCATTTACATTTTTGTTTTGTTTTGTTTTCATTGTATAGCTATTTTCGATATCTATAGTGAAAGTGTGTGGGTCAAAGAAGGATACTGTGATTTAAAAAATTTGTTTAATGTTTGAAGTAAAGAAAGAAGAATAGATTTCCTATACAAACAGGTTAATATATTTCACAAGTCTGCAAAAAAAATATTTTTATAAACCTGCAAAAGTATTTTTTTTTTATTTTAATTTTTTATATTTTGGTGTGCTGAATCTCAAAATGGCCTTCATTTTTTCCCATTACATATAGTTTTCTTGCTATAGATAAAGGATTGTAGTGAATCAACACTGCTAAATTAAAAAATCATCATTTTATTATAAAATTATACACATTTAAATTTGTTATCCATGACACACACACACACACACATTATATATATATATATATATATATATATATATATATATATATATATATATATATATATATATATATATATATATATATATATATATATATATATATATATATATATATATATATATATATATATAAGTATTTTACTCTGTTGGCTTGTAGAACCTTTGTTTCTTCACTTTCATACTTTTCCTGGTGCGCTTTCCTTTCCCAGTATTCGCAATTTCCCTTTTAAGTATCCAACAGTAATCAGTAATCCCCATCATATTCACATCCCATCTTCCTTGGTAGCGTCTCTCCATTTCCATAACATACTGGTGGAATCTTTCCCCCTACTCTTCACTATAGTCTCCTAAGTTTTAGTGAAAATAGTCTATGTGTGATGTAAAAAATGGATTTTTAAGCTCATGTTGCAGCTTTAAGATTTAAATGCAGTTAGCATGCTTTCTACAATGTTTTTGTAATCACGATCTTTGTTATTTCACAAAAACTTATGCATTGTCTTGAAATGAATCCCACGCTTCTCTTTCAGTTTCATTTTCATGGACTCTGGAAACAAGAAATCAGACAAAGAGTTTACGTATGTTCGGTCCAACAAAAATTCCCTCTCAACATGGCCTTCAGAGTTTTGGAAACTTTGAAGATAGATACTTAGAAACATTTTCCATCTTTTGGTAGAGATTTATCAAATTGTTTCATTAGTCCCAATTTAATATGAAGAGATTGTTAGAGGACGTTTTCACGAGGAACCAAGCTTTTCTTGATGACGTTCGTTTAACCAGAATGTCTCGAAATGGCCAGTTACTTTTCTTTCCCAATGAAGGTCTCTGGCTAGACTATCCCGATACAAGCCCAGAAACAGGAATATTTCGTATAGCCTGACTGTTGGCCCAACATGGTTAGAATTTTAAAATCTCCACACACCATCCAAATACATTCATACTTGATTTTCATTATTCTATTCTAGCCAAATCCTTATAATTTTCTTACAGATGCGCCAAGTGTCCAACTGGAAGTGATGCAAATTAATTTCCATTGTGCAGCAAGACTGCTTTTAGGCTTGTTTTGGACGAAGCTATAAATAAGAGCCATTGAGATCATTCTTATACTATTTTAAATTGCCTCATGAGGTCAGAGATGTCACTACAGTACACAAGATTCCTCTCTTTATAGTAAAACGATGTAATTCTCTCTATATGTCTGTACTACGAAAAATACTTAGGTAACAAAAGGTTTTTAATCTTGAACCCAACATTTCAGCAGGATCTTTTGAAAGTTCCAAATTTCTAACAAGGTCTTTTAACTAGTTCTGAGAAAAAGCTGAGGCCCATCAAGCACAGAAAATTCAGACCCAGAATCTTCCTGTGTTGGCACTGCATCTTCTTCTTCTCCTTCTGACTCATATTTTTTGGCTTTCGTACGACAACTTCTAATTTATATATACAAATTATCTTACCAAAGCCATTTTTTTTTAACTTATTTTTACATTTTTTACTATTTTCTTTCTGAAAATTACCCAAGGATTTCAAAAATATAATCCTTTTTAATGTACGATTAGTAGTTTTTGAGTTTTGTATGGCAGCTAATGTGCATTCTGACCATATATATATATATATATATATATATATATATATATATATATATATATATATATATTATATATATATATATATATATATATATATATATATATATATATATATATCGTGGCATAACAGGTATTAATTAACCGGTTTGAAAAAAACGGTTTTATTGCCTCGTTCGGATCCCAGAAAGAAACTCCCTTGAAAGTTCCCCTCCTCGAACTTTTAATTATATATATATATATATATATATATATATATATATATATATATATATATATATATATATATATATATATATATATATATATATATATATGGGTTGGAAAAAAATATAGGAACACCTGGTAAATTTTCATGAAATTACTTCTTAATCTGGTATAGGGTATATCATTATGGCATGTTATACCATATCTGGTGCAAAAATAAACCAAATTCCTGTTGGAATGATGACGTTGGAAAGCGATCCCGAACCCTGTTCTCTAATACTGACCACAAGGACTATGATATTAAGGTCTAACGATTAAGGGAGCCAGGGAAGAGCAGCATATTCAACAAATGGAGCAAATGACACTTTCTTCGAAGTGAGAAAGAGGCGTCGAGTTTGTTTCAACTCAAAGCGAACCTTAGGGGATAAACAAAAAGCTTAAGTCAAACGCGTTGCCTTCGTTCAGTCACAGTGTGTACATTTTATTAGCATTGCAGTTAATATTTGTTAAAATGTGTCGTTACGCATAGCCTAGTGGCGTGCTAAGTGTCTCACCCCGATTTTAAAACTACTTATTATAAATTAAATTCATGGACAATACCATTCCCAATCAGAGGCCGACTTTACGTTCCGTCTGGACCCGCCCAAGTGTCGCAGGATTTGTTTAAATACTGCTTAAAGCAAGCTTGAATTTTGCTTTAAATTAAATCTTAAAGTTGTTTATAAGTAAATAATTTAAATGAACAAGTAAATCTGAATATTAAAACATACATCAGAAACCATCATTTAATTTAAATCTATATTAAACGCAATAGTAATGTTTTTATCATGTTTAGAAAACAAAAAAAAGCTTCCTTATTTAAAGCCAGTTTTTATATCCACAAATAAACAAACACACACACACACACACAAATATATGCATACATAGGTCCGTATTATGCGTAGAATTTTCTTGCATCTCAATTAAAGGCCTTTGTGTCCACGCTTAGCAGCTTGGAGCAACGCTCTTTCCTATTCATTTGCTTCTTTTCCATAAATCATCGCTTTTTTTATCAATCCCAAAAAGAATCGCTCGTTTTCTTTCTTAGAAAATCCTTCCCAACTAATCACCGCAGTAAACACCAAACTATTATATACTTATCTTTAAACTTCTTCTTACCGGATTATTTTTTATTTATAAAAATATCCTTATATATATATATATATATATATATATATATATATATATATATATATATATATATATATATATATATATATATATATATATATATATATATATATATATATATATATATATATATATATATATATATATATATATATATATATATATATATATATATATATATATATATATATATATATATATATATATATATATATATATATATATATATATATATATATATATATATATATATATATATATATATATATATATATATATATATATATATATATATATATATATATATATATATATATATATATATATATATATATATATATATATATATATATATATATATATATATATATATATATATATATATATATATATATATATATATATATATATATATATATATATATATATATATATATATATATATATATATATATATAGATATATATATATATATATATATATAGTTATTTTAACAGATTTTGTTTATTCCTATTATTTACATGATATAAAAATTATACATATATATATATATATATATATATATATATATATATATATATATATATATATATATATATATATATATATATATATATATATATATATATATATATATATATATATATATATATATATATATATATATATATATATATATATATATATATACAAAGCTGGAACCAAAAGAAAATGCGCACTTTGCAAAATAATTGTTAAAAATGGCAATAATAATAGGTTTTAAATTTACCATATATCACTTCTCTATGGGGAATAAATAGCCAAAATCGTCGACAGGACAAATTGAAAAACGAGTCAAGTAGTCTAAAACGTCAATACACCATTATCAAAATTTTGTCTCTCGTTCGAAAAGCGATAATTTTTTTTCTTAAAGTAAAATTGTCCACATTTTTTTCACAACTCGTCCAAATCGTCGCACAATATATATATATATATATATATATATATATATATATATATATATATATATATATATATATATATATATATATATATATATATATATATATATATATATATATATATATATATATATATATATATATAAAGAGATGATGCCTATATAGATAGTATATATGCAATTTCTGAAAGTACGGATATTTCATATAAAAACGTTGGTCTGCTAACGCAGGAAGACCTTTCACGCAGCATTATCATCACTCACGGGTCGAGGGGTACATATACTTTTTCATTTTTTAGTTTTAAGCTTCACGAAATAAACTACATTTTTCTTTTCAAATAAATATATTATATTTTCATATAATGTGTATTGCAATTTACCTCTATTTTCCTAACTATTTATAAATTTTTATATAATTAGACAAATTTCTGGAAAAAAAATTTATATTTTTTGGATTCAGCATTTAAAGTTCTATTAAAATGCAAAATTTCATTTAAAATTTTTGGCCTAGTTGAAATCTGAAAAGTCCAATAATAATAATAATTAATAATAATAATAATAATAATAATAATAATAATAATAATAATAATAATAATAATAATAATAGACCTAAATATCGACAAAAACTAAAATACCATTTTCGTCAAATCGTCCGCACAATATTTTTTTTTTTTTTTTTTTTTTTTTTTTTTTTTTTTTTTTTTTTTTTTACATAGGGCCAAATCGTCTACTCGTTCTAATTGAATAGAAAATTTGGCCCACAACTTTTTTTTTTTTTTTACAAGTATCGACTATTAAAGCTGTTGACGATTTGGGTTTAGATCCATATCTCCAACCCACGGTGAAAGTTCACACAACCTTTTCAAGTAGTGGGCAGTTGTTTAAAAAAAATATGTTTCAGAGAAAATCTTAAAATAAAATAGTTTTCATTCGGCGAAAAGGAAGTCCGAGAAATATTTTACTTTAAAACGCTGTATCGTTTAAAATGGCTTCTACATCGTCGTTTTCTGTAGTTATCATCATCGTGTTTTTAGCTTAAATCTTTTTTCCTTCTTCTTCTTACAGTTTGTCACCACTCATGGGCAGAGCCCTTTTCAAGGAGGGGCACAATGTAGAAGAATGCGAATGTTGTAATTTTACGTGGACAAATACTATAAATGGCATGATAGTTAAGAAGCTTTAAAAGCGAATGGTGATAGGAATCATATACTCATAAATAGAGAAACAAATGATTGCTCTGATTCAAAATGGTTTTCTTTTTAGGTCTAAATAAACTGATATTCGAACCAGTATAATAATGTAAGGCATAAATCACCTTTATCTTCCATTGAGCATGGATCACAGCTCGAGGAATAATAAAATTGAGGTTCTTTGTTGATGGATAAGATTACAAATCCATTTCCATTAATAACAAATCAAATTGTATTATTGAAACTAATTTCATAAGTTCTTTCTCAAATTTACATGTAGTTATTTTATGAATCAATTACGGCTTTAGTAGCAAAATATCGTTTTTTATATATAATGAAAAAAATCAATAAAAAAGCACGACTTTCCACATAACGAACTGATCATTGCACTGAAAAAATTTCACTGAATAAGGAATGGGAAGATTTACAGCTGCTAGAGAGAGACTCGGATGTGGAAACGAATAAATGATTTATGGGATGTTGCTCGTGATAATTTGTTTAATTTCGTTGCAACCTAAAAAACTACAAGGCTCCATGACTGTCAATGATAATAAATTTAAAGCAAGTGAAATAAAAATACAAAAAAAAAAACTATTAAAAAGAAAAGAGGAAGACAAAGATACAAGTATGGATAGGAACATCAAAGTTCAAATTAGGAATGAGTAGGATATTGATAGTGAAAAAAAAAACCGGATACCCGGTTTTTAGATCAGGAAAGATATCCAGATAAAATGCCCGGATATTTCTTAAAATTCACATTAATTGCTAACTTAACATGAATTTAATATTATATTATATTATATATATATATATATATATATATATATATATATATATATATATATATATATATATATATATATATATATATATATATATATATATATATATATATATCAGGGTTGGGCAAAAATTTTTTTAAAAATCAAAAAATCATTTATTTAAAAAAAAAATTTTTAAATAAAGATTTTTTTTAATTTTTATCGACAAATTTGATAATTTGCATTATTTAAACCTGAATTTTTCATTTTCAAACTAAATTGTGTTATATTCATTTAATTTCTTTACCCAAAAATTAAAAAATTGTGAAATTTAATAAAATAATATGTCAGAACATGTCTCTAACAAGAAAATTCTTGTACCAAAAGATAGGTCAAATACTTAAGACTCACCATGAATTTTGTAATAAACAACAAGTACTAACAACGCAAAGTTCTACAACAGGTAAATAACTATGCAAAGTTTTCTGATGAAATAACAACAAATGTAAGCGGCATTCATTGGTGACTGTCACAAAATGATGAGCCAGAAATTGACAGGCAGCTGAAATTATCAAAAAAATTATACGAGCAGTTGCTTCCTCAGCGTCAGTTGAACGCATTTTTAGTACAATTTGGGATTTGTCCATTCTGATTGAAGTAGAAAAGGCAAGGAAAATTGGTGTTTTTATTTAAATATTTTAATGAAAAAGTAGCTAAAACATGAAGGATTTTTTTTTCAAATCTTTATTTAAAAAAAAAAAAAAAATTTACATCATTTTTTTAAAAATTATCTTTTTTTTTTTTTTTTTTTTTTTTTTTTTTTTTTTTTTTTTTTTTTTTTTTATTTTTATTTTATAGAATGTTAACTTGAAGCTGAATTTATAGAATGTTAAACTTGAAACTGAAATAAGTATTTTTTTAATTTTTAGTAAATAAAATGTTTTAAAAATAGCTGTTTATGATTTAAATAATGAATTTTATTTAAAAAATCAGCAAATTTAAAAATGATTTAAATCATGCCAACATATATATATATATATATATATATATATATATATATATATATATATATATATATATATATATATATATATATATATATATATATATATATATATATATATATATATGTGTGTGTGTATAAAAAAGGGGTAAATGCAGACTTTGTGCTGAATTACAACTGCATAAAACACCAACCGAGAAAGTGGTGCTTGTACAAATCTTAAGAAAATGCTTGAAAGTGATTTGCACTACCTTCCATGTCAACATCACTTCTTCAAATTAGAATTGAGAAGTAGTTTTGATTCAGTATTTGGGAGCAACTTCCGAGCTACGTGTGAATTTGCTTGGAAAATTTAGAGAACCCTGGTCGACTATATAGACAATACAAAATACCAAAGTGTGATAGAAGATGCCACCAAACTTGCACGTATCAGTATGCTGCAATTCAAACAAGTACCGCTATGCTAGAAACAAGCCGCATATAAATAATTGCAAATTATTAGAATTGGCTATAATCTTCATATATATATATATATATATATATATATATATATATATATATATATATATATATATATATATATATATATATATATATATATATATATATATGAACCGACCGGGGCCCCGGCCAATCCCGGCCATTTTTACTGACCCCGGCCCCGGCCCCGGCTAAAAATCAGGGAAAACCGGGGTTGCCGGCCGGGGTTAAAATGGCAAATTATACAAAAAAAAAATTTTTTTTTTTTTTTTAAATTTTCAGTCGATTCTGCTGAAACTTTCAGTGTATATAGATTTTTTACCGGTAAGAAAAGTCCATTTCTAGCGTTTATCAGAGTCTATTACGGTTAAAATAGAATGGCGGTGCCAAACCACTTTTTAGAATGAGCTGAAAGTTGGACTATTTATTCAAAATTATATGGGCTACAAAAGCCTCTAATAGACTTTTGTTTCCAGAGTTATAGAAAAAAATGTTATAAGCCAAAAACTGACCAACTATAGAAAAAAAAATTTTTTGAACTAAAAAAATCCACCTTGTCAGACAAAATCTTTTTTAAAAAAATACAACTATAACATTTCCTATTTTTGGTGTGTATAGAGGAGGGGTGGGGCTACAAATTCCTCTATGTACTTTATTCGATGAGATTCGTTGGTTTTGAGATATAGCCTTCAAAAAGGTCCATTTTTGGCCAAATTTCAAAAATTCCCAAAGTTTGAGAGGCTATATCTCGCTTCAAACAAAGAGCATTTAAAAATGCACTAAATAAAAATTGTTGCCATGTTCCTCTTCTAAACAATATTCACATAAAAAAAATAGTAGGTAGCGTTTTTTTTTTAAATAATTTTTTCCTCCAGAAGGGTACGATTTTTGCAAAAAAAATTTAGTGCTTATAACTTTTCTAGACGTGATATCAAAAATCTATTCCCACCAATGCAAGAAATTGGGGCAAAGGTATTCAGTTAAATTTTCAGCTCATGTGGACCAGTGGTTTGACCCAGTTATTCATTTTTTTCAACTTTGGGTCCAAATAAGTT
>SEYY01003997.1:77500-99669 GCA_009176605.1 Armadillidium nasatum
CCTACTACTAAACAGCATTTCACTCTTATAGAAGAAGTTGCAGCAGATATATTCGTAAGCCAATATATGTAAATTAATCGGCAAAAATAATCGTCAGAAAATTGACGATGATGGAGAAAAAATACGCCGATTTTGCTGATGACGATTAATCGTCCCATCACTAATATATATATATATATATATATATATATATATATATATATATATATATATATATATATATATATATATATATATATATATATATATATATATATATATATATATATATATATATATATATATATATATATATATATATATATATATATATATATATATATGAGGCAGTTAGTTGAAGGAGGGAGTTAGTTAAAGAAACGTTTGAAGAAAAGCGCGCTGCCGATCGCTGAATGCAAAGGTTTCTTCCTTCCTATTTTGAAAGGTGCGCAAGGCAAACTTTTATCGCATTCGCTCCTTTTTTTTCTGAGCTCAAATTCAAAAGAATAAAGACTTTGGAGGTTCTCGACGACGCTTTTGGCAAAGCCTTTCCATGAAGCCTTACGCCTCTCTTTTAGTATCGTAAACAAACAAACTTTCTCTCTCAGTCAATTCTTTTTTTCGCCTTTCTTCTTTTAATGACCTTCAATACAACGAATTGTGTGTTTTCGTCTTTCGTCAATCTACGTAAACGCATTAATAATAATAATAATAATTAAAACATTTCCAGCTTAAGAAATCGATAGCATATTATTATTAGCATATTAACAGGGGGGAAAGTTATCCTTACATCATTTTCTCACATATTCATATATATATACTCAATAAAGATTTAATAAATTACACAATTAATATATATTAACAGGTTGTGCTCCTTTGACATATACTATCACACAAATCACGTTATCGCACAAAGGTGTCGGGATAGGAAAAAGATTGTTAATGTAGCAAACAATTTATTGTGACAAGGCATATCGAATACCCAGGTACAAATGGGCGACAATCCGGAATAGCAACAGTACTTAGTCATATGGACAAAACGTGAAATAAAATCAGAGCTTCACTCAACCAAATGTTCGAAATTCTGTTCATCCATTTCAATACACTAAGATGTTTCCGAAAGGTCGTTTGGGCACGCACTAGTGTCTCCCCTTCAATGTCTCTGCAAGCAGTTCTACTGCGATCTTCGCGTTATATGGGATATTCCCTTTGAAATAGCCCAAGAGAAAGAAATCCATCGGGGTTAGGTCTGGCGAATGCGTAGGCGAGTGCATAGGACCACTTCATCCTATCAACCGGCAATGGTATTTTTGATCAGATATTCGACGTGAAGAATGAGTAGTATGAGAGCCACCCGTCTTTATGGTGCCATGTGTCAACCCTTACTTCCAATGATATGTGTTTCAACAGTTTAATAGTCTAAGGGTACTGACGCTCGACTAGGCGGAACCAATGGGAACTTTCCACAGGTCAATAACGTGTATTGAGTTGTATCTATGTTTTATATCAATGAAGAAGTAAGCCGACATATATATATATATATATATATATATATATATATATATATATATATATATATATATATATATATATATATATATATATATATATATATATATATATATATATATATATATATATATATATATATATATATATATATATATTCTTCTGTTACATTATCATACCTTGAATAAGATATTGAAACACGTATACTTGAAATTTGTGGAAATGACTGGTCAGTACTTAAGTTTCTTTGAAATAGTTTGTTATTACAAAGCTGAAAGCACGTGGGCTCTGTCGGGTACGTTATCTACGAAAGATAAGGTAATATGTCGCATTATATATTTCTCAGGTTATATATATATATATATATATATATATATATATATATATATATATATATATATATATATATATATATATATATATATATATATATATATATATATATATATATATATATATATATATATAGTGCGATGTAATTTGTTCCCATAAACCCCATATATTTGGCAACAGAGAATCGAAGGAGGTATCGATATTAGAAAGGAAAATGGATATTATAAAAGCTTACCAGAATTTGAATAAAAAATTTTTTTTTTAAAAATACAGCATTATCCTAACAGATGATTAAAGGATGAATATAAAATAAATTGTCGAGAAATCAAAAAACTTACTTAATTATAAGATGAAAGCTACGATCACCTAACAGTGATACAAAAATGTCCTCGATGCAACAAAATGAAATTTAGAAACCTAATTTAAATCATTTTAAGGGTCAAACAACTTCACAAATTATATAACAATGATCAAAAAGAAATTATACATAAATGAGAATATATTCTGGGAGTAGAAGAATGATATAGTTACTAGAATTTAGCTTATATAAACGTAACGGTGAACAAAGTGTTAACCAACCAAAGTAACTCTGTCTGTTTTTACTAAGGGCGCTTCAGAGCCATCGAAAGCACTCAAAAATAGGGATGTGTGAGAGTGAACAGAATGGAGACAGTTTTTTTTTTGTGTAAATAATGATCAAAGACAGGGTTGTGTAATGTCTCCTGAGTTATTTAATTTATTTATTGATAAAGTGGTTAGAAAAATGGATAGGGTAGGGAAAGGGGTGAGAATGAGGGAATATGATGGTATGTGGGATGCAAATGTGTTGATGTATGCGGATGATGTAGTACTTTTGGCTGAAACACATGAAAATTTGAAAGAATTGGTGAATGAGTTTGTAAAGGGTTGTGATGATTTGGGCTGAAGAGTAAATGCCGGTAAGAGTAAAGTGCTGTGGATGAAAATGGGGAAGGAGGGGAGAGGGGTTTGGTTGAGGGAGATGATTTACAAATTAAAGTAAGTAGGGAGAAATTGAAGATAGTCACTTTATTTAATTATCTGGAGGTGATTTTTGGAGAGGCTAATGTTAGTATGAGTGATGAAGTTGGTCATAGAATAAGAGAAGGGAAGAAGGTGTTAGGTGGTTTGAGGGATATTTGGGATAGAGGAAGGTTACCAAGGGAGGTGAAGGTGAGAATGTTTGAAGGATGCTGTATACCGGTGGTTATGTATAGGAGTGAAGTATGGAGGTTGAACGCTAGAAAGAAAAAAATCGAAGTTTTCGAAATGAAAGGTCAGAGAGCGGTTTGTGGAGTTAGTAGAAGAGATAGAGTCAGGAATGTTAGAATAGAATAAAGGAAATGTGTGGATGGAGAAAGAGCTAGGTTGAGAGAGCTGAACAAAGTATGCTGAGATGGTTTGGACATGTTTGGAAGATGAATGATGAGAGAATGGTTAGAAATGTATTTGTTTCAGAAGTGGAGGGTGTGAAAGATAGGGAGATACCAAGGGGAGTTGGATGAGTAATGACAAGGAGCTGTTAATTGTAACAGAGGATAGGAATGAATGGAAAAGATTGGTGAAGGGGTGAATGTTTGGATGGATGTGGCCTGCGATAGACACCACCCCACGATTGTGGGAAAGGTTGTGAGTGTTTATATATATATATATATATATATATATATATATATATATATATATATATATATATATATATATATATATATATATATATATATATATATATATATATATATATATATATATATACCAAAGTGTTAACCAACCAAAGTAACTCTGTCTGTTTTTACTAAGGGCGCTTCAGAGCCATCGAAAGCACTCAAAAATAGGGATAAATCCCCATTAAGCTTCAAGTCACTATATATATATATATATATATATATATATATATATATATATATATATATATATATATATATATATATATATATATATATATATATATATATATATATATATATATATAATAGGGTGGTTAAATTTTAAGGGCCGATGTTGATTTTGAATAAAACACAAATTACTTAGGAATTTATTGTCATTTCTTTTTATTATGATAATATGGTATGGTTCAATTATGTATGGAACAAAATATCGGCCAAATGGCCGCCGCGACCTCGGCGGCACACCTCCATCCGATGGTCCAAATTTTCGATGACGCTGAGGCATAATTGGGGTTCTATGCCGTTAATGTGCCGAATTATCTCATCCTTTAGCTCTTGAATTGTTGCTGGCTTATCGACGTACACCTTTTCTTTCAAATAACCCCAAAGAAAGAAGTCCAACGGTGTCAAATCACATGATCTTGGCGGCCAATTGACATCGCCACCACGTGAGATAACACGGCCATTGAATTTGTCGCGCAAAATAGCCATTGTTTCGTTAGCTGTGTGGCAAGTGGCACCGTCCTGTTGAAACCACATATCGTCCACATCCATACCTTCCAATTCGTGCCATAAAAAGTTCGTTATCATCTCACGATAGCGAACACCATTCACAGTAACTGCCTGACCGGCCTCATTTTGGAAAAAATACGGCCCGATGATGCCGCCAGCCCATAAACCACACCAAACAGTCACTCTTTGTGGGTGCATTGGTTTTTCGACAATCACTCTTGGATTAGCATTCGCCCAAATGCGGCAATTCTGCTTATTGACGAATCCACTGAGGTGAAAATGTGCCTCATCACTGAAGATGATTTTCCTCGAAAATTGATCATCCACTGTTGCCATTTCTTGCCACCATTCTGACCATTGACGACGTTTTGTATGGTCAAGAGGCTTTAGTTCTTGAGTCAATTGCACCTTGTAAGCGTTTAAATGCAAGTCTTTATGCATAATGTTCATCAACGACGAGCGTGAGAGGTGCAATTGTTGGGCACGACGACGAGTTGAAGTGGATGGCTCCTCAGCCACACTATCGCGAACAGCAGCAATATTTTCTGCAGTACGAGCTGTACGAGCATGCACTGGTCTTTTCAAATCTCCTACAGACCCGGTTTGCTCAAATTTTTTCACGATTTTTCCGATTGTACGCACATTTGGACGATTAAATTGACCAAAAAAATCACGAAGTGCACGCTATGCATTTTGATTTGAACGCCCATTTTCATAATAAGCCTGAATAACTTTAACACGTTGCTCCATTGTGTATCTTTCCATGGTTCAAATTGAGTAAGTCTGAAATTGAAAAAAGTCAAATGAAATGCAGTAAAAAACTTGACGTTTAGGTGTGGTTCACATTCAACATCGGCCCATACAATTTAACCACCCTTTATATATATATATATATATATATATATATATATATATATATATATATAATATATATATATATATATATATATATATATATATATATATATATATATATATATATATATATAAACCCGGTGAACGTGCCTTTGAACATCAATATTCAAAACTACCTTGAACAATTGGTGCAGCTCCCTACTCGAATCCATGACTACTAGGATCCAACTGGAGGTTGGAATTTTGCCGGGGACGGGGTTGCCTAACATTTGTAAAGAGATCCAATAGCACTGAATTTTAGGTTAAGAAAATTAGATATAATTTTAATTGAGATTAATTTAATTATAAAGGAGTAGAATAGTCAACATTCACATAAATTAATGATTTCAGAAAAAAAATTTCAGATAATTACAGATTTTGTATAATAATAAGTTTGAAAATAAACTACAAAATTTATGGTGTTACTGCATGCTGCATAGTTTCCTTTATTCCGTGAAATAATGCAAACTTTTTTTTTCATCACACGTGATAATTCATTGGGGAAATCAGTCCCCTTCAGTGCAGAACCGCTTTAGGAGCTGATCACAGGTTGCTTTGCGTGTACACCCCTGATGAAAGCCAGCAGTAGGAGCACCTACCTTGTACACACTTTGCAGAAATATAAGTGCTCGTGGATGATTGTTTCACGCCGATAGCACTAATATGCCCTTCAGTCACAATGTCACGTATCATTAGTGGCCAGTTATCAAGGGTGGCTAGCTCCTTTTGCGATACACTAATGTGATAGCTGTCGGACAAACTTGTCTAAGTGATTTATTAGTTATTAAGTTTCAAGATTCACCAAATTACCAACATCATTCACATACTCATGCTACAAAGTCTGTTAGACAAGCTACTTCAAATCATCTCAAAATTTCATCTGGATTCACTTCCCTCGCAAGAAATTTTATTATACACAGCTATTTCATATCAATAAGCACATTTCACGTCGCCAATATGCTCTTGTCATATATTCAAATGTAATTCTCGAAAATAATATTTAAATTGATGTGTCGGTCTATTGATGTGTAAATTGATATATCAGTCTATTGATTTTCGGTATGTCGATCTTTCTCAATCTGGGGGGCGCGCCCCTATGGAAAGGAATGAGAGAATTCCAAGGGAGGAGTGCCATCCCTCTCAATAATTTCGACAATTAAGATAAAATGTAATTATAAAACAACATTGAAGTCGGACGGTTAATCCAATACCTAAAATCACAGTATATATATATATATATATATATATATATATATATATATATATATATATATATATATATATATATATATATATATATATATATATATATATATATATATATATATATATATATATATATATATATATATATATATATATATATATATATATATAACTTTTCGCATTTCAAGTCGACACACGAAATATTAAACCAAAGCCAATGGCAGTAAGAAAAAATCGGACAAATTAAAATATTTTTGAAGCTTTCGTCAATTTGGCGAGAGTATATTTTATAAATCTCATATATGGTTCATGTCTTTTCCCTTCATTTTTTTCCCTAACAAACTAGTTCGACTTATCCTAACCTTGACTTAAAGGGTAAATGTAGGCCTAACTGCCAGCAACTAAAAAACTAGTTCGACTTAACATAACTAAACTAATTCACTCTAACGGCATTTCTAAAGCTTCGCAAAATCGAGGAAACTCGTCCGAATCTGTTTATTTAGTTTTAAAAAAAATGTAATGTCCCAAAAATCGAAAGAGCCCACAAATGTAAGTATAGACATGTGAGTAGGGGGGGGGGAGGTGACCTCATAAATTAATATAAAAAAGGGGGCATGGACCTAAAAAAATTATTTCAATATTAATATTATCGGCTTAGGTGGAGATTGTTTCTGAGTTTCGATATTTTTTATATCGATATTTTTTTGTCGATATTTTATTTTAATCGATATTTTTATACCTATAATTAGCCCTAGGCTACTATGTCGTGCAAATGTTCTTGTGTACGTTAGGTCTCTTTTACGGCAAATTCTTGTGTAGGTTAGGCCTCTTTTTACGGCAATTTCGGTAGTTCAGGTTATGATAAGTCGAATTAGGTTCTGCTAGAAAAGTAAGTAATAATAATTGTGTGTATGTCTAGTAATAGTACCTCTGGCAACTCTCTTGTTTACGATAGGCTTCTCCGATATTTTCGATTTTCGATATTTTTTAACAATCGAAACTCAGAAACAATCTCCACCTTTACCAATATTATCTGCATTTTCGAAAATTCAACATCCGCATCCGCACTTAAAAATTCTATATCCGCATCCGCATCAGCAAATGAGAAAATATGACATCTGATCCATCAGATATATATTTACAAATTTTAACAATTATCTCCATTTTTAGCTTCAAGAACTTTTAAAATATAGTCATAATAGCAACATGGTCAAAATAGGCAAAGGACAGTTTCTCTTGTAATAGCACGGTGTATACTTTCGGCAGACGATCTTCTGAAAAAATATTTTTATTAGTTTTTAATTATTTTTTATTTTTTTCTTCTTCTTCTTCTTCTTACAATATTCTTGTCGTTCGTAGATTACCCGTAAAAAAAATCGGATCATTTCGTTTTCGTAGTTAGGCTGAGTAGAAAAAAAAATTCGGGCCCAAGTCCCCATTTTAACACAAACCACAAACTTGGAAAATTGACTTTGCCAATTTTGCCAGTATACCCACGATATATATATATATATATATATATATATATATATATATATATATATATATATATATATATATATATATATATATATATATATATATATATATATATATATATATATATATATATATATATATATATATATATATATATATATATATATATATATATATATATATATATATATATATATATATATATATATATATATACAGTAGTTAGATAGATGGATGATAGTACAACTTCGAAGATTGATATAAGCTTATAAACTTACAAGCTTATAAACTTACAAGCTTATAAACTTACCTGAGGCAAAAAAGTTTTCCCCATAAGGTGCTGTTCATTCTAAGCCCATGACATTTAACTGACATTTTTCATGACATTCATTCAAAAGTGCACACACACAAATTATATATATATATATATATATATATATATATATATATATATATATATATATATATATATATATATATATATATATATATATATATATATATATATATATATATATATATATATATATATATATATATATATATATATATATATATATATATATATATATATATATATATATATATATATATATATATATATATATATATATATATATATATATATATATATATATATATATATATAGAAAAATAGGCTGTGAAGTGTTAAAATGCACGATCAACATTAACTTTTGTTTTAAAAAAATTAATAAATTTCTTTCACTAAAAACCATAACGATAATAATCACTAACAAAGTTGTTTCATTTCACTAAAATACATTTACATCATCATAAAATATTACATGATAAATCACTATTACAATCATAGGCCATTTTTATTATGTGAAAATACGACACGTTTTAGATATTCATAAGATATGAGCGACACATCCAACACGCACGGAAGTTACTCTGGAACTAAATAAATTTTCTGTAGCGAAGAGAAATCAAAATTTTCGGGCCAACAATTTTCACGCTGGTGACACTGCGAGAGAGAGTCAGAAAATTCAGATGTACGGCGGTTGAAGGGCGTAAGTTAAATGTATTTTATAAACGGTGGAAAGCATAGCATGTTTAGATGTCTATTTCCTATATTCATTAATATTTCTTTTCCAACCTAATGGTTATCGTTGCAACAATCTACTCAAACTTCATTTCTGGAGTTTTCATATTCTATCGAACGTTCATTTCTATTTTCAATGTTAAAAATGTATTTTTTGCTATGATGAAAAGTGGCTCAAAAATTTAAATTAGTGAGAATCGTGTTTCATATAGAACGAGGTAAAAACTTTACTCATTTATTAATATATATATATATATATATATATATATATATATATATATATATATATATATATATATATATATATATATATATATATATATATATATATATATATATATATATATATATATATATATATAATATATATATATATAATAATAATAATAATATAATAATAATAATAATAATAATAATAATAATAATAATAATAATAATAATAATTTAATTTTTTTTTTTTTTTTTAAAAAATAAAAAGTTTATAATATATATATATATATATATATATATATATATATATATATATATATATATATATATATATATATATATATATATATATATATATATATATATATATATATATATATATATATATATATATATATATATATATCCTCTCCTCTAAATTTATGCAGTTTCATTATATTCAAAAGCATTTTGTTCATATTTCAAGTTGACACCAGCTAATTATTTTGAGAGAATCTCGATTGTTTGTAATTGTGAAAGGAAAATTTCTTTTGTTATTTTAAATTCAGTTTTCCTCCAATTACCTTTATTCATTTTAAGACTTTTTTTTTTTTTTTTTTGGCTTCTGATTAAAACATTTTTTACATACACACAAAGTACATTTCTTTATATATATATATAAGTACATCCTAACGTACACATACATACATGCATACATACATACATACATACATACATACATACATAAATATATGCATGCTTTCATATGTGGAAAGCTTATATTTTGTGAGTTTGAATTTAAACTCTTTGTTTGACATTTATTAATTAAAATAAAGCTTTTTTTGTTTAAACCAAAGTTATCTTAAGTTGGATATAAACTAACACTGACTAGTACTAGAGTTTCCAGAAATTTTAATTAAAGTACTAAAACTGAAGTTCAAGAAATATATTTAAAAGCTGTCTCGAAATAGTGCATTTAGACTGAAGGAAAGACCTTTATGAGTAATAAAACTATGGAAGACTCCATATAAGAATAATGTTAGTGAATTCAATTTTAATAATTATTTAATTCTTTCTATGATGCATATAAATAAATAATAATAAACAATATATATATATATATATATATATATATATATATATATATATATATATATATATATATATATATTATATATATATATATATATATATATATATATATATATATATATGTCACCTCTGATGGGCAAAGGTCAAAGGCCTATTAAAATTTCCAACAGAGCTTGAGAAAAAAAGGGAAGGTGTTAGTCAAAAAAAGTTGGAAAAATATATAAAGGGAGGGTGTTCCAGATTTTACTGGTAGAGTACATGTAAGATTGAGCATAGTGGTTAAATCTGGGGTCAGAGAGTTGGACAAAGAAAGGATGAGACTGTGTAGAAAGGCGTGTCACAGAATCCCTTCACAATGAAGGAGGTGTGCGACGGGAAAGTTCGGAAGAGCAGTGTCCATTGTAATAGCTATAGTATAGAGAAAGTGACGCAACAGTTCGACGGTCAGAAAGAGATTGGAGAGAATGAGACCGGAAGAGTTGATAAGACGAAAAGCTCTAGATTTCACCTTTTTAAGAAGAGCTGTATGAGTGGAACCACCCCAAATGTGTAAGGGGTACTACATATAGGGGAAAATTACACACCTATAAATAACAAGCAACGGGTGTGCAGTGAAATTATAAAGTCTAATCAGAATATTAAAAACCTCTCTCAAGCTTGTTTAAAAAGAGAAGTAATATGATCTTTCCAAAAAAGATTAAGAGGAAAAGAAACACCGAGAATATACATAGATGAAGGTATGAGTTATGTGTTTTCGAAAATATCATAGTTCTGAGGAAGGTTGTATCGAGTAGAGAGATGGAGGAACTGAGTTTTTGAGGCATTGAAAATGCCTATGTTCTCTCTGCCCCAATTTGAAATATGAGATAGATTAGAGGTCAGTTGCTCATAGGTTACTCTCCTGGCGCCTATTAACTGCTGTTGGGAGGGGCGTCTTTCAAATTAAAAGGAGTAATGAAGGGTGGAGTCTTCGGCATAGGAATGGATAGGAGATGAAATAACAGAGAGAAGTTCATTAATGAAAAGTAGAAAAAGTGTTGGGATAGGACAGATCCTTGAATAATACCACTATTAGTAGATTTAAAGCGAGAACCTTACAACAGCTGCTATAGAACGACCGGAAAGGAAATCATAGAGAAAGTCACAGAGAGAATGTATAGATTCCGAAAGAGGGAAGTTTGAAAATCAAAGCTTTGTGCCAGAGTCTATCGAAAGCTTTCGATATGTCCAGCTCAACAGCAAAAATTCATCGAAATACCAAAGAGCGGAGGACCAAGTGTAAGAGAGAAGGAAAATAAGATCACCAGTAGAGCGTTTATTACAAAAGCCATACTGGCGATCAGAGGTAAGATTAGGAGAATTGAGATGTTTCCAAATCTTACTGTTAAAGATAGATTCAAAAACTTTAGAAAGAACTGAGGTTAAAGAAACTGGAAGGTAGTTAGAGAGTTGAGAGGGTTCCCTCTTTTTCTGCACAAGTTGAATGAGAGCACGTTTCCAGCAAGAAGGTAAGGTTGAAGTAGAAAGACAAAAGACGAAATAGTTTACCTATATATATATATATATATATTATATATATATATATATATATATATATATATATATATATATATATATATATATATATATATATATATATATATATAATATATATATATATATATATATATATTTGGCACTTACCGGTGAAGAGGAAATTAAAGAGTCAAAATGCCCCGAAAAAACAGATTTGAAAGTGTTTATATTTCAAACAAAATGAAGAATATAAAAGAAAGAAATGAACTCTACAATTTAGACTATATCGGTGGAGTGGTTGGGGAAAAGAGCATAACAATTAAATCTGAAACTGAAGGGTCAGACAAAGACAGAATAAGATTGTGTGAAAGGTCGACTCTCAAGTGTTCCCCTCAAAGAAGAAGTTATGAGACAATTGAAGCCAGAAAAAAACAGTATCTCTTGTAGAATCAGTAAAGTAATGAGAGAAAAGCAACAATTATGGGTGTAAATATTAATTGAAGGAAATCAGGTAGAATAGGGGGGTATAATAGCTGAAAAATCATAGACAATACTCATCCATTGAAAAAGCTGTGTGAGAGCAGGAACACTTTGCCTGTGTAAAGTATGCTTCATACAAGGACGGACCACACCCAAAACAGAGTAAGCCACTAGAGTTAAGCGAAAAAAATCAGAAAATATATTAGAACTAATAAACTTAGAGGTTTGTTTATCAAAAACTAAATAAAAACAAATAAAAATAAATAAAAATTGAAAAAAAACTTTGTGGTCCTTCCAAGAAAGATCACCTGAAAATGAAATTACCGGAAAAGAAAAGATGAATTGTGTTTTAGAATATGTTACAGATTTTTGAATGCTTGCGTCTAATAGATAGATAAAGGAATTGAGTGTTTGAGGTATTGAAAACAATCATTTCTTCTCTGCTTCAGTTAAGTATAGGTCAGTTTCACAGAGTTTCGCAAAATAAATAGAATAATCCAAGGTAGGGTCATGGGCACGATAATGGATTCATGATGAAGTGGAAAAGAGAAAGGACTTTTAAAGAACAGTAGAAAGGTGGTAGTAGGTGGTAAAAGAATATAGTTATAAGAGATGAGCCTTGGTCTTCTTCAACAGCTAATATACATTAACCGGAAAATAAATCAGGAATAAGGTTACAGTGAGAAAGGCATATACCGAAGGAAGGAAATTTGGAAATGAGAGCTTTGTACCAAACTCACTTTATGAGTGGCAGCACAAAAATAAATAAATAAATAAATACTAAAAAGAATAAACTACCACTGAAAATTTACCTGTCATTAATGGCTACAAATTGCTTAGGGGAACATACCTTTTCTCAACTGAAAAGAATTAAAGACGTGAACGATCATCAACGATGGAGCAGCAACGACTTGGAATACCAGCACTTCTATCCATTGAAAGTGATTTAATGCGTAAAATTGACAAAAAACAACTAATTGATGCATTTACAGTTGTAAAAGCGAGCAAAGTTGTAATGTAACTTATGTAAAAGTATTTGATAATAAAGTTTTAAACAGTTAATGTTCAATTTATTTATTAACAGTAATTACATACAAATTAACTTTAAAATGTGAAAGCAATTGATATTAGTGGAGGATAGCAAATATTTTGTTTATTTTCAGGTCACTTTTCGAAGTGTGTCTCAGGGCCAGCAGAGTCTTAATCCGGCACTGGGTGTGGTTCCTATCACTTGAGTATTATAATAGAGACTGGCGACTCCAAAACGTATGGGAAATGGTAGTCTAGAATGATTTTCAGTTTTCATTTATTCTTACAAAATTTTCTACATAAAAATTCTTAATTTGGTAATGGATCACTAGCTAGGAAAGTTGAAAACACTCAGAAAACTATCAAAAATGTTTGTGAATTTATATCAAACTGTCATGACACCAACTATACATTAAAATTTATGATACGAAACAAATATAAAAATACAAGTAAGAAACTGAAATATATGAAATATTCCTTGATTGTAGAATTATACTTCATTAGTTTACCATTAAAACGTGAAACTTAACGTAATATAAGCCAAAATGAACGGCTTAAACATTGTCATCGTAACGTTCCCTCAAGCCACGCTACTTATTCCTTTTCGTCTTTCTTGGGTACAAGCCATAAAATTTGTTTGTGAATACATCTTCCATTCTGAGGCTATTGTGCTATCTTTCACGCAGTATTCGTTCGAAGAATGAGAACTTTTTTTTCTCCTTCCTTTTTTTTCGGCAAAATATCGGAGGAGTGACAATAGATTTTAAGGCCCAAATTCGCAACTTTTTCTTTTCTCCTGTTTTTATCGTACTTTTCTTATCTAAACATTTACTTGTCTATTTGAGGTTTCTTTTTAGTGATCAGTGTATCTCTCTATCTATTATTTTGTTCTTTATTTATTTGTTTACCGATTTATATTCATTTAAATGCGAAATTGTAATCGATATATATATATATATATATATATATATATATATATATATATATATATATATATATATATATATATATATATATATATATATATATATATATATATATATATATATATATATATATATATATATATATATATATAAGTTATACCTCACAGGCATTTCCTATTCTAGGAGGGGAACTACTCTAGGTAAATTTTTCCTTGGGTTCGCTTAAGGGAGCAAAGCAACGTCTTAAAGCACGTAAGTTAATCACTCTTACAGAACAGTATTAACTCATTCACATGAATTTAGTATTAGGTGGTCAATTATGCAATTAGGATTAGGTTATTTTGCTTTTGCAGTGATGCAGACAGCAACACAATCGATGTAAACAATAAAACAACCAACAATCCTAACAATTCAACAGCCAATTTGTTGCACGCACCATGCTTGGTCCCAGTGCATTCCTCCTAAATGCTCATCGAGTACCAAGGGATCCCGTAGGGGTACGCGGGTGCGCGCAAATTGTAATGTCAGTTTCTTAATTTGTCACAGAGTACCTGAAGAATAAACAGATACATGGCAAGAGAAGAGGAATTTGCAATCAGGGCAGTTACACTATTGGGAACCGGCCTCTCTCAGAGATAAAGTGTTCGGATATTGGAGATCAACTAATTAGCAGTCTGTTAGAGTCTTCGTATGTTCAGGGAGACATCATCAAATGTAGGAAACAAAGTCTGGTTCACCTGAGGGCTACTTCGGCGAAGTATGACAAATTTCTCCATCTGACAGTTCTGCGAGTTTTCACTTACAAAACATCTTCCGTAGAGTCAAACATGTACCCATTCTGAACTCATAGTTCGGAAAATAGTGCTCGAAGCTGAATTGGTTCCTAACTGACCTACCACAGGATGCATCAGATTGCAGTTACTAAAGGCCAATGGAAATTGGACAATGTCTCAGTGGAGTAATGTGCTCTTCACTTTTGAGTCAGTTAGCATTACATGTACCAGATGTGTAGATCTCCAGGAGAGCCCTTTGCTCCTTTTAATATTTCTTCAAGGATCTTTTTCGGAGGTAGTTCTGTGATGGATTAGGCTGTCATAAGCTTGGGAGCTCGCGAGTAGTTGTATATACTGGGCAATTGAATTTTAACGGCAGATAAGTAAGTTAATAATATCCTTCAGGATTAATATAATGCCATTCGCGCCTTTCATTGATGACACATTTTAAGTACTCCATAAAAATGCCAAACCGCACAATCTCGAATCTAAAAGAACATGTTTGGGATATGTTGGGAAGGAGTGTCGGAGCTCGGGCACATGCTCCATCGATACTCAAAGCGGTAGCGGGCGTATTGACGGAGAAATAGAACAACATCCCGTAAGACGTCATCGCCAGGATTGTTTAATCAATGCCGAAACGACTGAATGAAGTACGGAGGATCAGAGGAAGCGTGGTTAATTAGAGATTCTGTTAATCTCTGTTTTGTAATTTTTTAAGGTTTGTATATGTTATATTACACCGTGAATTTTCTATATTCCTTTTGTTCTTCCCAAAATTTTCTAACGCATGCAAGACACACCTTTGGAAGGTAAATAATTTTCTGCATTAAGTAATAACAGAGTACAAGCAATACAGCCACGTAGTGCTGTACTTTTTGCCGTGAATGCAGGTGGTGCGTTAATTTTGTCCGAATATATATATATATATATATATATATATATATATATATATATATATATATATATATATATATATATATATATATATATATATATATATATATATATATATATATATATATATATATATATATATATATATAGTGAAGTGATACAGTTTTAAAAGAGTTAACCAAGAATTTAAAAATACGTTTTCTATAAACAGAAGAAAACATATATTTTATGCATAACTTGTTTATATATGATGTTTGTGTTTTTTAAGAATCATTTAACTAATTAATAAAATGAAAATAAAGTTCTTTTTGTTATAAAAACAATTATTATTTATGTTTAAAAATATAAACTATTGTTTTAAAAAGTAAAACATGTAAAATATAATGTAAATTATGTATAATCCTGTCTCAAATGGTAAAACTATTTTGTAAACAAATTGTTATTGCACGCTGTCCGCTTTTTTTGCTATGTTCCAGCGTAAACTACTTTTGTCGGGAAAAATCCCCGAGGGGAAAACCATTTTGAATATTATTATTAAATGTAAATTATATTTCTTTTATAAAATATTATAATTAAATTTTCAATAAAAAAAATGTTAGTGTTCAAAACTTCGATTCTAATGTAAAATAATATGTATTACATAAATATATTATTAAATAATACTTTAGAATTAAAATAAATAAAATTTTGTATATTATTTCAATGTGAATTTATGAAACTTTTATAATAATGACTTTGTAAGCAATTTTTGTTAAAATTAAGAAATCAAATAAAGTGAAAAAAAAAATCATTTGTTAATTGATCCTTTACATTTTGAGATAATTTTAAAAGGTCTTTAGCAAATATTGAAAAATTCACTTTATTCAAGAAGCCCAAGAAGAAGCCGTCCAAAGCAGCAGAAGAAGACGTCCAAAGCAGAGGCAAGAAGAGGCCGCTTCCACAGCGGCAGAAGAAGAAGTTCCAACGCCTGTGCTCTCGAAAGGAGACCCAGTTTGGCAGACTATTTGCCCTCGACTGTGGTTCCTCCTTTGACGAAACCTTCCATCTGAGGCTACAGACGTTCCACAGGCCTGAAGAGAAGTGGTGGCTACCACACGCCTACCAGTCGGCATTCCACAAGGGGACTTAGAAAACACCCAGCCTCCTGATCTATCCCCCCTTCGCACAACAAAGTATAGGGAACTCCTGCACCACATAGTTGGTAACTCCGGAGATAATTAGGTCCCTACATACTTGTAACCCTGGTTACCATATATATATATATATATATATATATATATATATATATATATATATATATATATATATATATATATATATATATATATATATATATATATATATATATATATATATATATATATATATATATATATATATATATATATATATATATATATATATATATATATATATATATATATATCCCATTCCTTTCTCTTTCCATCTCTCTCTGACAATACGCTTAATCTATACGCTCATACTTTACTGTTTTAGTTTAGGGCTCTACTTCTTTTTTGCCTCGCTCTTTCATTTACAAAATTTTACATCGACTTCTATCGATCCGTTTCGTCTTTCAAATTTTTAGCTGAATTTAGTTTTTCTCACTATATTTGGATTCATGTAGACCTCTGGTCATTTTCGCTCGCAGTGATATATATATATATATATATATATATATATATATATATATATATATATATATATATATATATATATATATATATATATATATATATATATATATATATATATTATATATATATATATATATATATAGAGAGAGAGAGAGAGAGAGAGAGAGAGAGAGAGAAAAGTATATAATAGTAATGGGAAAATAATAAAACTCAATAAGGTGACTAAAACACTTTCAATATAATTATCTTTGTTTGATGACTAAAAACACGCCATTTCTGCTTCCATTCAAAATAACTAAATGAAGAAATCTTTCATTTTCAAAGATTTTTTCATTGTAAGTGAATAAAAAAAAACTTAATGTGATGCACAATCATTATGAATAAATTTTTCTCTGTCTAAAACTTCTGTATAGAAATTCTTCATTTATTTGTTCATGAATAGACAAAAGATTTTTTTGAGGAGTAACCTTGAATTTTTAAAGAAATTCTGTTTTATTGTCCTAGTAACCGGATCCTAAGAATTTTGAACAAAAACAGAATAGGGATATGTCTAGTGAATCCTGATGTTCTTCTGCATTACATCCGCGTTTTTTTTTTTTTGTTTTTTTTTTTTTTAATGGATATATGGATTGGGATTTTTAGGATTTTAATGACGTCAGTAATAAAAGTATAAATTTTAAATATATTTATCTGTACATTTATATATCGCCTCTCTCTCTCTCTCTCTCTCTCTCTCTCTCTCTCTCTCTCTCTCTCTCTCTCTCTCTCTCTCTCTCTCTCTCTCTATTTATTTATTTATTTCTCCTCGACACTCTTATCTCTCTGAGTATAAAACAAGACTTAGCGACTGTCATTTCGGTTGCCGAGTAGGTCGAATTTTGATGAAAGAAGACGAATCAAATTGGAAGGTTAGTTCATGGACTAACAATAAAACAACAAAGGTTGGAAGAATAAAAAAAGAATTTATATACGTTTATGAATAGGAAGTCGAATAAGTTTTTTTTTTATTCGGTGTTGAATACAAGATATAATTCTTCCTTTTTGCGTGTTCTTTCAAAATCTCGTCGAAAAGGAATGATTCGTCATTTTTCAAAGTTATTAATCTAGCATAAAAGAATATAAATCATTTGTATTATCTTAATGAAATAATTAAACAATAGTCGGACTCCAATGCGCGAGGGGTCTTCATTATTATACATTCGAGAATGAAAAACGTTGAAAAATAAGTGATAGAGTGAGAAATGCTGCAGAGAGTGTAGAATATTTATCAAAAATCTTCGTTCACATGAACGTTAGGTTGCGACCTTTCTACAATAGAACGTATTCACATCTTCACCACAAAAGCTTATTGTGTGAGCCGCAGAGCGCACAATAGCTGGCTCCAAAGGATAATGTTTACTTCCATTTTGCGCCTAAACTAGACTGCCTATTGCAAAGTAACAATGAGCCTTTGTTTTGCTTTGCAGCGAAAGCACTGTTCCGACAGCTTCGGCAACCTATCTACATCGCTTTTATTTCGGATCATACTTGATTTATTCCATTTCTTTTATCTACTTTTTCTCTTTCTTCTTTCTTCTATTTCTATGATTTTACACTTCTCTCTCTCTCTCTCTCTTACATATATATATATATATATATATATATATATATATATATATATATATATATATATATATATATATATATATATATATATATATATATATATTATATAATATATATATATATATATATATATATATAAGTCAAACAAAGAAACTAAAGAGACTAGAATACATGAGATGTAAACAAAATAACTATTTTCCATTGAGGCTTTTCTATATAAAACACAGATTCAATACATTAAGTGGATACAATACAAGCGGCTCAAAAGATATTTTCGCCGTAGATAATCGACGTCAATAAAATTGAAAAAAAAATTGATGAAAAATTGCTGGAAGCGGACCACAATAATAATAATAATAATAATAATAATAATAATAATAATAATAATAATAATAATCATAGTAAAAATAATATAATTGGAATAATAATAATAATAAAAATAAAATAATAATATTAATAATTATTATAATAATAATATTTAATGTAAAATAATAATAATAAAAATTTTTAATAATTATATAATAATTATAAAAATAATAATAATTAAAATATAATAATAATAATAATAATAATAATAATAATAAATTATAATAATAATTATAATAATTATAAAAATAATAAATATTAAAATAATAATAATAATATCACTATCACAGTTCTGATCGTATCCCTATTCTGGACTTATCGCTTTAACAGTCTTCTTTTACCTTATCTGCTGATGAGAAAAGGGTTAGCCGCATTATTACCATCTTGTTTTATGTTCCACGAAATCGTTTAAATAATCTAATATGTTACGTGTATGGTACTTTATGTTGCTAAAGAAAGAAATGGTCAGTGTTAATTTTGTTAAGGCAAATCTCGACTATTTAAAGTTAGAGATCAAAACAAGTCGGTAGCTCTTCACAATGGTTATAACAAAATCTGTGTAGAGCATTACAGCAACAGACCACTGCAATAAAAAAAATAAAAAAAAAAGTTTGACATTTGCATGGTATGGTTAGAGTTCAGAAATCATTCAAATGTTTGCAATTTTTACATTATGAAAATTTCTAACTGCAGCCTAAAGATAAACAAACACCTGCATAATCATAATCTTGCATCTGAATTCAGATCAGTTTCTCACTGAGATCAAATTAGATTTTCTTTCTTCTCAGATTTCTCAATGCTTACCTTCCAGTCCACAATTTTTGAAAAGAGTATGCCACAAAGTTTTGTTTTCTAAACTTCAAGAATATATTGAATTACTTGATGTACTCAATTGTGATATCACTGAGGGCTATGAATCAGAGATTCAATCAACTCAATTTTTAAATTTGATGGCTCTAAGCTATGTAAAGCCTTGAGGCCCTCGGCCGTTTTAAATTACACCAGCTAATCTCAGAAAACTTTAAAATATATGTCTTTTAAATATTTGAAAACTGGAAATATATTGTCGTTTAACTTTTATTATAAGAAATAATAATGAATTTTTTTGCAAAATCACAGAAATTATATTATATAATCCTCTAAAAAGGCTCTAAGTTACAACCAAAAAAATTTTCTTTCTTCACTTCCCAAATGCAAAATCGTTGATTATACAAAAGATATGTTGCGTAATATGTCACTCTCTATACACATGATGCTAAGTACAGACATTCTTGAGACATAGTTGCTCTAAGTTCATTTTTTATTGTATTTAGCTGTGAAAATGATCTTTCTCCAGAATAAGTTTTACCATGAGACAAAGAATAGTCGTAATATTGCTTCAACATTGGGGAAAACTAACTGAATCTTGTCTTGAAAGATGATTTGATACAGATTTTTGTATTGAATTTGTTTTTTCTGGTTCTGCTAGACATAATCATGAAAGTGCCTCAGTTCACTCGCCTGGATACGCTTTCATTAAGGTGTCTACTTCTTTACGCAGCTTTCTCTCTGAAGTTTCTAGATCAACCTAAAATGAAAATTTATTTCCATCATAACTATAGACTGTTGCTCTTTTTGATAAATTTACAACAACGGTGTTTATAATATGAATGAACGATTTCACTCGAAATTTGTCTCTTTAAGAAAACTCTTCATCAGCATCAGGGGCAGTTCTTTCATTGGCTTGTTTTTTTCTCACCCTCCTTCTCCTTGTATTGTACTTCTTTTTATTCTACATAAGGCAAACTAGAGTTAGTTTCGTTTTCAATATAAAAATTTTCTCGAATATTTTAACTCATTGATTTGCACATGTGGTAAGTGCAATATTTGGAGTACCAGCTTCTAGTCTTGTAGCTCCCATTTCATTCTCATCAGCATAAATGTGCCTTAGAGCATCTATGATTGGCATATAACACATATATGGCAGACACTGCTTTGATATGTGCTTCCCACCTAGTGCCAGACTGTCTCTTTAGTACTTTGGTTGGTATGTCCATTTTCAAGGAAGATAATCATCACAGACCACCTCTTTGTAGAAGATGAAAACAAAGCGTATAGCTCTTGAACAACAGCAAAAACTTTACTGCATCTAAACAGCAATTTACAGAAGCACGGCCGACAAGATTCAGTGAATGTCCGGCTCATAGAATATATATAGCATACTTGTTTAACTCAATGATTTTTTGTTGCATTCCCTTGTATTTACCAGCCATTTATCATATGACTGTCCTCGGTATTTACTGAAATAAAGTTTGCAGTCCTTACTTGAATAATCTACCACCATACTTTCACCACTTTCATTTTTCAACTCTAGGAAAGTTAGAAAGCGTTCAGCAGGTAAATTATCATCAGGTGATACATACTTTACTATAACAGTTAGCTTGATCCACATGGGAAAGATCTGGCATAGAGTCCACAGACAAACTGAAGCAACTTGCTTTTCTCAGATAACCCAAAATTGATTCTCTTTCCCTATTAACCAAAAGCTGCATAAATTCATACATGCTGTCTTTGATAAATATGAAGGAAACCCAGATCCTTTGTTTCCATAGTTTTTATGTGGTTGGAAAGAAATTGATCAAACTTATCAATTAATTCTAACAAACCAAGGTAGTTGCCATTATTTGGTGATTCGAAATTTTTATTGTCTCCTCTAATATATATATATATATATATATATATATATATATATATATATATATATATATATATATATATATATATATATATATATATATATA
>SEYY01003998.1:0-5000 GCA_009176605.1 Armadillidium nasatum
ATAATAATAATAATAATAATAATAATAATAATAATAATAATAATAATAATAATAATAATAATATAATAATAATAATAATAATAATAATATAATAATAATAATAATAATAATAAATAATAATAATAATAATAATAATAATAATAATAATAATAATAATAATAATAATAATAATAATAATAATAATAATAATAATAATAATAATAATAATAATAATAACATAATAATAATAATAATAATAATAATAATAATAATAATAATAATAATAATAATAATAATAATAATAATAATAATAATAATAATAATAATAATAATAATAATAATAATAATAATAATAATAATAATAATAATAATAATAATAATAATAATAATAATAATAATAATAATAATAATAATAATAATAATAAAATAATAATAATAATAATAATAATAATAATAATAATAATAATAATAATAATAATAATAATAATAATAATAAATAATAATAATAATAATAATAATAATAATAATAATAATAATAATAATAATAATAATAATAATAATATATAATAATATATATCAATCACACCAAGTGTAACCTAGCTTCGTAACAACTTGTTTTAATTTTAACTCTCCATTTCTAGTTCACGTTAAAATTTACTCAATTACCTTAAAGATTTACTTACCCGTTTTCACGGGGTTTTAAAGTGTAAAACTTTATCAGCGTTTATCACCATTAATGAATTTCCTAAATTTAGATATTGTCGTCGACTTCTATCGTTGTTTTAACTTCTAAGCACTTTACCAAATCCAGTATATCAACGTTTAAATTTCTTAATCTTGCTGCATATAGAATACGAGTTCACACCACTTGTACAAGGTCCAAAAAAGCCATTAAAACTGTTCCACACTCCTAATTTCACAGATCATTTAGTTGGTTTTTAATTTACTTCGTACTAGCTCTCACATATATATTATATATATTAATATATATTATATATATATATATATATATATTATATATATATATATATAGTATATATATATATATATATATATATATATATATATATATATATATATATATATATATATATATATATATATATATATATATATATATATATATATATATATATATATATATATATATATATACCATACATACAACTGATGATTTGTTTCGTAAGTTTTTGTACAGTTTCTGATTCTAATTGCATACCGTTTAACTATTATACAACCTTCATTTAATTGTTAAGTCTTTATTTTATTTATCATACGGTTATGTATATATATATATATATATATATATATATATATATATATATATATATATATATATATATATATATATATATATATATATATATATATATATATATATATATTATATATATATATATATATATATATATATATATATATATATATATGTGTGTGTGTGTGTGTGTGCGTGTGTGTGTGTGCAGTTTTAATTTTCTGAAATTTATGAATTCAATTAGTTTGTAATATTTGCTAGATTATCCAGATTTTAAATTTTGTGTACGCGATAGGCTAATACGTTAATTTATATAAACATACTCACGAAATGTTCTTTGTTTCAGGTGAAACCTGTTACAACAACTAAAGTTAGTAAGAAGCAGAGAACTTCGGTAGCTGAAATTACACATGTATCAATGGAGCGCATGAAAACTAATATGGATAGGCATACCTATTCAGTACGCGTAAGGGATGCTGACTTTTTTAATGGTCAGAGAGGGATTGAAGATTCGTTCCAGATGGTGGTTCATGAAGTCGTAGATACAGTTCTAAGAGATCTTGAGTATGACGCATCATGTATGAGAGTTGGCATAAACTTTACTTTCAATGACGGTGCACCACGTAGTCAACAGTATTTTGTTAATATTAGATGGAGAGATGTAGCTGCATCCAATACTGTACCGGAAATGATGAAGCGATTAGAAGGATCTTTCCAGTCAGGAGATAAAGCTACTTTTTCTAAATTTAAAGTAGTAGCGACAGTATTCCGGATGGCTAAAGGAAATGGTAAAATGAAGATGCCGAACACTCACGAGTTTAAACCTATGAATCTTTCTTTCGATCACCCTCATATTCCTAAAGGTCATCTTAAAGAAGGCCCTACAGGCTGCGCGTTTAGGGCAGTGGTACTTTATAGGAAAACAGTGCGTCAAGGATTAGAGGCTTGTGGCATACGGCCCGGTACTATTGAAAGCGAAGCTATAGATCTAGCTAATGACTGTAAATTAGAATATACAAACCCTTTCATTGCAACTGATTTTGAGAAAATCGAGAAAGTCGAGAAATGTAGAATCATTGTTTTTTCAGGTGAAGGATCCGAATGTAAAAATCATTTATAGTCCCGTCAAATGAAGATCGTAATGATCCTTTATACATTATAGGTCATGACGGTAATGATCACTATTATGCTATAGCCGAGAAAAAATTAAAACTATGCTTTTCAAACACCAAGAAAACAGGTTCCCATAAAAACGGTATTTTCTGTACTTATTGTTACACATTCAACAGTAATAACGCTGCTCATAAACTGGATTGTGCTCATTATGGGTGCAGGCAATGTTTAAATGACAAATGTCGAGGTTCAGTTGATCATGAAGGTATTTTCATCGAATGTAGAGATTGTAACCGTGAGTTTTATAATGTCGATTGCTATAATAAGCATAAAGATAACAATACATGTAAGAAAATAAAAAATTGTACTCTATGTTTCACGCAAATAAAGATGAACCGTAAAGGGGAATTCCGACATGACTGTACAAAAGCATATTGTAAAGCATGCGGAACATCATATGAGCCTAAAGAAGATGAATACCATATTTGTTATATGAAAAAGAAAGAAAAGAAGAAACAACAACAAGAAAAAAGATAGTGAACCTGAAGTGTTCACCTGCTACTACGACATAGAGACGTTCCAACAAGATAAAGGCACTAATAATAAAGGACGTAAAATTATTGAAATGATTCCTTACTTGTTAGTGTGTCAGATGATATGTAATTTATGTACAGATAAGGATGGAGAAAATACGTGCGAATATTGTGGACCTAGAACCAGAGACATTCAAGATAGAAGGTAGTGAAAGTCCTGTCAATAAATTTGTGGATTTTTTAATGACTTTTTCAAGCAAGCATTCGAAATCAAAAGTAATTGTGGCAGCCCACAACGGCGGGAAATTCGATCACCAGTACATCTACGCTGCATTGCTAACGCACCCTAGTACAAAGGCTATCAGCAGCGGACCGATAAAGAGGGGTAACAAGATCATCTCTATGGGTTCAAACGGTAATATCCTCTATAGAGACACGTTATTGTTCACACCGTGTGCACTGAAGAACATGCCTAAATGCATGGGCATCGCTGATCAAGGAGTTTCAAAAGGATTCTTCCCATATACATTTCTAAATGAAAATAAATTAAATTATAAAGGAAAAATACCAAATAGAGAGTTTTTTGAAACTAGTAAATTGTCGCAGAGTGAAAGAAGAGACTTTGAAGAATACTACAGTAGTTTTGAGAATAAAGAATACGATATCTTTCAAGAATGCATGAATTACTGTATAACAGATGTAAATGTCTTGAGACGTTGCTTTGAGAAATTTAGATCAAGTTTCCTCAAAGCTTTTGATATAGACTGTCTAGTTGATTGTTCAACAATTGCATCCTTATGCTACACAATCTATAAGAATGTATTCATGCCTGAAAATAAAATCACGGTTCTAGGTCGAGAAAATTCAAAACGTTTTACTTATGAGGCTATTAAATGGATAACATACCAAGAAAAAATCAATAACATAAGTATAAGACATGCCCGCAATGGTGGTGAGAAGTCATTCAAAATTAAAAATAATTGGTTGTATCCTGACGGTTTTGGGTATGTTAATGGCATAAAAACAGTCTTTTTATATCATGGATGTGCTTGGCATGGTCATAGAGGGTGTGATAATGGCAAAGGTGTATTTGACGAAGTCTCTGCAGAAGATAGATATTATAACACCATGAAGCAAGAACAAGTGTATAAAGAAAACGGATTTAATGTTGTGAGAATATGGGAATGTGAATGGAAAGAACAGAAGAAAGACATCATACAAGACCCTGACCATATTGACAAAGACATAACTATTGGCGAATATTCAAACCGCATCAGCAATGACACAGTGAATAACAGACTTGTAATAGATGATTCGTTATTTGGCGGTAGAACTGAACCATTTGTTCATTATTATCCACCAACGCCTGATAAAAAGATTATGTATTTGGATTACACATCTCTCTATCCCTTCGTACAGAAACGCATGAAGTATCCCTGTGGGCCCCCTGAGAAGCTTGTTGGTGACAAGGTGCCTAGCATTGATGAGTTCACAAATGGAATTAATGAAGAATATTTTGGGATTGCATTTGTAAAAATTCTACCTCCTCAAGATTTAAATATCCCTGTGCTACCTGTGAGGAACGACAAGAAGCTAATGTTTCCCTCTTTGTGTACTATGTGCAAAAGAGAACTGCCAGAAATGTGTGCATAACGAAAATGAAAGATCTATTGAAGGTGTGTTCACTACGCCCGAGATCCAGCTAGCTCTCGCTATGGGATACAAAATTCTCAAAGTTTATGAAGTATGGTCGTTTAAAGAAAAGGAGTATCTTTTTGAGGAGTATGTTAATTACTTCTTAAAGATTAAAACTGAAGCCTCGGGCTTTCCTGCAGGAATTCGTGAAGACGATCCGGACTTTATGGAAAAGTTAAAAGAGTTCGTACGCCTTTTCAAAGAAAAGGAAGGTGTCGAACTTGATATTAATAACATCAAGAAGAATCCTGGCATGCGTTTCATAGCGAAACTGTGTCTCAATTCATTATGGGGTAAATTCGCACAAAATTGTCCTGTTCGCGAGGACAAGATATGCTCTAGCGATAAAGAAGTATGGGATCTCATCAACCAGAGCGATATTGAAGTCACTCAAGTAATCCCAATTGGTCCGAAATATGTTGTAA
>SEYY01003998.1:10000-12500 GCA_009176605.1 Armadillidium nasatum
TGAAAAAAATGTGGGATTTGTTAAAATCCGTATGTCATTTTTAAAAGAAGGATAAATCCAGCGTAATAGCCGATTAGTCTTTCTTTGAAAGGGAATTTAAAAATGCTTTCAAAAAAGCTAAAAATAGAAATAGGTGAAACCGACAGAGGCTTTTTCAATAAATGGAAAAAACAAGAAAAACTATTGGTCACTGTTATTAATTTACGAGTATATCAAAATTAATTAATGAGGTTTTATGTGGTGAATTTTAATTTTTTTATTTTATTTTTTTTTAATGGAAGGGGGATTAAGTGTATAGGCTATTTTTAATAACATTTTAATTATTTCCTTTGACCATTATGAAAATAATTTTCAGCTGAAATCAAAACACTGATTAAAATTTTAAACCTAATTAAATCTTACACTCAAATTTCATTATTCATTATATATATATATATATATATATATATATATATATATATATATATATATATATATATATATATATATATATATATATATATATATATATATATATATATATATATATCATATATATATATAATGCTGAGGTCTCTATTTAGGGGATTTCAACGTACACCACACTGAGTGGTTGGGTTCCTCTATACTGATACAGGTGGGAGGGAGGCCAATTCATTCAGCATTCTTAACGATCTGGAGCAGTTGATTAGGGAACCCACACACATTCCAGATCATCCTAACCAATTCTTGAATACACTTGATTTATGCTTCACCACTACTCCTTCTAGTATAAATACACCATTTTCCCTCCTATTGGTAACTCTGACCATAATCTTATAGCTCTTAGTTATAATGCTTTCTCTCCAACAGCTCCACCATGCCCTAAACGTACTTTCTGGCACTTTAATCGGGCTAATTGGGGGGCAATGCACCGCTTCTTTGCTAACTATCATTGGAGTGAATCTTGCTTTGTCTCGGGGGACGCTTCTGTCTCTGCTGAAAAGGTAGGGGCAGTAATCCTTGAAGGGATGGGCAGATTCATTCCATCTTCAACTAAATCTTTTTCTCCTCAAAATCCATGGTTCGATGGCAATTGTTCTCTTGCCCTCCGGGAGAGAGACAATGCTTATCGTGAATGGAAAAACTCTCCTTCTCCTATCACTCTTCTAATTTTCATTCAGCCCGGAATCGATTGCAGGGATGTTCTTCGACGGACTAAGCGTACTTTCATTAAAAGGAAGTGCGCTGACCTCCATGGCTCTCCTACTGATAAAAATTTCTGGCCTCTTGTCAAAAATATTTCTAACAACTTCTGTAAATCTGCCTTTCCTCCTCTTATTCGCTCTGATGGTTCTGTAGCTAATACTCCTTCTGAAAAGGCTAATCTCTTCGGCCTCCTTTTTTCATCTAATTCCACCCTGCTCGATTCTGGCATCCCTCCTCCTCCTCCTTCTCCTCTCAGGTGTCCCATGCCTCTACCTATAATTACTCATGATCGGGTGCATGGGATCCTGAAATCTATGAACGTCAGGAAGGCCAGTGGCCCGGAAGGCATTTCCTCCTCGTGTTCTGAGGGAGTGTGCTTCCGAGATTAGCGCCTGTTCCTTGTTCAGCTCTACTCTCTATGCCTTAATACTGATACTTTTCCTCAGTGCTGGAAGCGCGCATATGTTCAGCCGATCCCGAAAAAAGGTAACAGATCTGACCCTTCCAACTATCGACCTATAGCTCTCACTTGTGTTCTATCTAAAATTTTTGAAACTCTCCTCAACTCTCATTTCCTGGATCATTTGGAGTCTCATTCTCTTCTCTCTGATCACCAGTATGGCTTTTGTCGCTCGAGGTCAACTGGTGACATACTTTCCTATCTTACTGATCTATGGTCTTCTGCCCTTAGGGACTTTCGGGAGTCTTGTGTGGTGGCGCTTGACATATCCAAGGCTTTCGACCGGGTATGGCATGCGTCACTACTCTCTAAGCTCCCTTCCTTTGGGTTTCCTCCTTCTCTTTGCTTACTCTTGTCTAGTTTTCTCTCAGATCGTTCCATTTCTGCAGTTGTAGATGGAGCGACCTCTTCCTCCTTTTCTGTCAACTGTGGTGTTCCTCAGGGTTCTGTTTTATCTCCAACCTTATTATTACTTTTCATTAACGATCTTCTCAACTGCACTTCTAACTCTGTTCACTCTTATGCTGATGATTCAACTCTACATTCTTCTACTCATTTCAAATCTGCTCCCTCTTTTGCTTCTAGACTTGCTTCTCGTCTTCAACTTTCCGATTCTATTCTTGCCGATCTGGATGGAATTTCCCGGTGGGGTCATAGCAACCTTATGAAATTCAACTCTTTAAAAACTCAACTTCTTCACATCTCCCTCTCAAAAACACCTCCTAACTTTCCTATCCTCTTCGATGGCTCTCCCGTCTCACCTGTAAATAACATTAACATTCTTGGTCTAAACATAAACAACAAACTGTCTTGGAAACCACATTTCACAATGGTTGCTAAAGCGGCCTCTAAGAAGCTGGGAGTTCTGTTCAG
>SEYY01003998.1:22500-27500 GCA_009176605.1 Armadillidium nasatum
TAGCTATTTCCATGATATAATTTTATCAGCTTGGAAATGATTGAATTTCTTGTATGGGTAGAGATATGTATATACGAAGCCTTAAGTAATCTTTTAAACCACCTTCTTTTTGCCGTCTTGTTACATTCAATTTAATATATATATATATATATATATATATATATATATATATATATATATATATATATATATATATATATATATATATATATATATATATATATATATATATATATATATATATATATATATATATATATATATATATATATATATATATATATATATATATATATATATATATATATATATATATATATATATATATATATATATATATATATATATATATATATATATATATATATATATATATATATATATATATATATATATATATATATATATATATTATTTCCATATATGTAAAACTGATTTAGCTTCCATTTAAATTAAAATTTTCTCTACATACAACTTCCTGAATCCAACGATTATATTTGCATATAGATGTTTATTTTAAAGACCACACAATTTTCATTCCTATTTTACATTTTAAAGATTTTTAAAAATGCAGCCTAAAATTCTTTATATATATATATATATATATATAATATATATATATATATATATATATATATATATATATATATATATATATATATATATATATATATATATATATATATATATATATAGTAGTATAGTAGTACCTGGCGCTTTCGACGGGTGCCAGATTTTTTCGAGGTAGCTAAATCTGGCAACCTATGCCTAACGGGATTTTGATTTGCAATGCAAATCACTCCTCTCAAATTGACTTCACGTTCTTACCTGACATCATTTTGGGGTGTTCAACTTATTAAAATTGGCCTCAAGTCTGGTGAAGGGTCCCCCACGGGGGCCCCGTGAACTCACCAAAAATGGTATCAGGAAGTTGCCTGAGTTTGTAAAATTGCTGCGTTCACCTAGCTCTCTTTCCAGACCATTTTCTTTGCGGTTCAGTTCGGTTGAAATTGGTTCGAATCTTGGGGTCTGGGGGTCCGGGGGTCCTCGTGGGTCCGTGAACCGACAAAGAAAATGTCAGGAAGGTCCCTGAGAATGCAGGATTGCATGCAAATGCAGAAAAGACAGTTAGAGACAGGTTGACAGATTTAGCTACCTCGAAAAATCTGGCCCCCGTCGAAAGCGCTAGGTATTCTACTTATATATATATATATATATATATATATATATATATATATATATATATATATATATATATATATATATATATATATATATATATATATATATATATATATATATATATATATATATATATATATATATATATATATATATATATATATATATATATATATATATATATATATATATATATATATATATATATATATATATATATATATATATATATATATATATATATATATATATATATATATATATATATATATATATATATATATATATATATATATTCATAAAGCTTTATTCAGAAAATGGTACATTTACAGGTTGAAAGGTTAATAGTAGGTCCTATTCTACTAAATGCAATAATAATCATAATAATAATATCGTGACTGTCCACTTCACTGAAAAGGGGCTGCTGGGGGAAAACACTGCGGTTTCCTTTGAGCCCCAAAGTTTAATACATATTATTATATATATAATTATACTTAATTTAATAATTACAGGTTATGATAGGTTACTTCTAGAGTAACAAAAATAAATGTTAATCATGCAAGTAACAGTAACAAAGAACGTTACTTATGATGTTTACATTGAGAATACTAGTAATAATAATAGCAATGATCATATACTTTAAAGATAATAATAGTAATAAAAATAATAGTATCGATAAAAATAATATACTAATGGGGGTGATATTAATAATAATAATTATACTAATAACATTGATTAATAAAAATAATACTATTGAAGGTAATAATCCAACTAATAAAAATATTATTGATAAATATAAAAACAAAAGTATTAATACCAATAATAATAACTAATAATAATAAAAATAATAATAAAAATATTAGAAAAAAATTAAAAAATAAATTATAATAGTAATTGTTAAAGTAAGAATGTTAATAATAATAATAATAACAGTAATAATAATAATAATAATAATAATAATAATAATAATAATAATAATAAATAATAAGAATAATAATTGTAATAATAATAATAACAAAATACTATTAATAGTGACAGTAATAATACAAATAATAATAATAATAATAATAATTATAATAATAATAATAATAATAATAATAATAATAATAATAATAATAATAATGATGATAATAATAATAGTAATGACAATAATAATAGAAGAAATAAGAATAGTACTAGCAATAATAGTAATAATAATAATAATTATTATAATTATAATAATAATAACAATAATAATAATAATAATAATAATGGTAATAATAATAATAATACTAGTAATAATAATACTAATAATAATAATAAAAATGAAAATGATAATAATAATAATAATAATAATAATAATAATAATAATAATAATAATAATAATAATAATAATAATAATAATAATAATAATAATAATACTAGCAAGAATAATAATGATAGAAATAATAATAATAAGAATGAAGATAATATTAATAATAATAATGATAATAATAATAATAATAATAATAATAATAATAATAATAATAATAATAATAATAATAATAATAATAATAATAATAATAATAATAATAATAATAATAATAATAATAAGAATAATAATAATTATAATAAGAATAATAAGGGATCAATAAGAATTAATGTATATTTTTTTAATTTTGCGGGCATATGCTTTTATTGATCTTTCAATCTTTATGTCGTTAGGAAGATTATTGAATAGGATGGTGGAGGCGTAGCTGACAGCTTGACGTGCTTTGGTGAGCCTGTAGAAAGGGGTTTGCAGGTTTGTATTATTTCTTAAGATTATTCCTCTCTCAGTTTGATTGTTGTGATGGTTAGTTATTAGGAATTCACATGTGTTATTATTTATTACTTTGTGTATTTCCTTTAGGAGTGAGAGGTTTAGAAGGTGATCAAATTGCAACATGTTGAGTTTTTTGAATAAAGGTGGTGTATGACTATAAAAATCTCTGCTGCCACTGAGGAAGTATTCGTTTTTGCATTGTTATGATTTGATGTGTGTTAGATTTGGGTGTTGTTCCATATATAGGTAGGCAGTACAGTAAGTGGGGGTGAATGTGTGCAAAATATATTTTTCGTAGAACATTCAGTGGAATGGATTTAGCTAATTTAACAAGGATGTACATATACTTTGCAAGTTTAGTTACTAATGCGTTTATGTGTTCTTTAAATGTCAGCTTGTCATCTACTATGACTCCCAGGATTTTAGCGGTACTTGACCGGGTTAGCTCAATATCTTTTAGTTTGACTTTAAAATTATCTCCAACGTTTTTATTGCTTATTATAATGTAAGAGGTTTTTTGTATGTTTAATGATAGTTTATTTGCGTCGACCCATCTCATGATGTTTGTTAGAGAGGTTTCAACTTTTTTGGATAGTGTTTCGGGGTTTTTGTCATTGATCAATATAGATATATCATCTGCGAACGATACTGAGAAAGAGTTGTGTGAGTTTATTAAATCGTTTGTATATATTGAAAACAGAAGTGGTGCAAGTATGGACCCCTGTGGAACGCCAGTTTTTATTTGTTGCGTGTTAGAAAGTATATCATCTAGCTTTACGAATTGTTGTCTACCTTTGAGGTGGGTTTCAAACCACTGCAAGTTTAGTCCATCGAAACCCAGTCTTTTTAGTTTAGTTAATAAGATATCGTGGTCTATTGTGTCAAACGCTTTGGTGAAGTCTAGTAGCAGAAGGGCGGAGGAGTCTTTATTTTCTAAATTTTTGTAAAGTTTTTCGGTCAGACAGATGAGTGCGTCCGAGGTTGAACGGCCTTTTCTGAAGCCGAACTGGAAATCACTAAGTAGTGAATTGGAATTAAGATATTCAGTCAGCTGCTGAAATATTATTTTTTCGAATATTTTGCTAATCGTGTGAGTAATGGAAATTGGTCTATAGTTCTTAGGGAAGGGAGGGATCATCTTTCTTAAAAATGGGAGTCACGCGGGAAATTTTGAGGGTAGAGGGGAAAGTGCCGGAGAGGATTGAGACATTGAATAAGTGAGCTAGTGGTGTGGAAATGATGTCAGCCACGAGTTTGAATTTATGATTTGGGATGCTCAAAATATCGCATTTTATATATATATATATATATATATATATATATATATATATATATATATATATATATATATATATATATATATATATATATATATATATATATATATATATATATATATATATATATATATATATATATATATATATATATATATATATATATATATATATATATATATATATATATATATATATATATATATATATATATATATATATATATATATATATATATATATATATATATATATATATATATATATATATATATATATATATATATATATATATATATATATATATATATATATATATATATATATATATATATATATATATATATATATATATATATATATATATATATATATATATATATATATATATATATATATATATATATATATATATATATATATATATATATATATATATATATATATATATATATATATATATATATATATATATATATATATATATATATATATATATATATATTATATATATATATATATATATATATATATATATATATATATATATATATATATATATATATATATATATATATATATATATATATATATATATATATATATATATATATATATATATATATATATATATATATATATATATATATATATATATATATATATATATATATATATATATATATATATAGAATATCAGACAGCTAGAAGCCAAAAGGACCTAACAAAACTATCCAAGTCAAAAGACACAAGAGTTGT
>SEYY01003998.1:35000-37500 GCA_009176605.1 Armadillidium nasatum
ATATATATATATATATATATATATATTCCTAATTATATTAAATAAATTAAAAGTAATTGTGAAATTAATGAGAAAAAAGCGAAATACAAATAACAATGAAAAAATATAAAAAAATTTTATTTTTAAATAAAATCTGAATAATAAAATGGAAAGAGAAAAAAGTGAGTAGCGCCAATTAGCAACTTCTGAAAGTTTCAGGAAATTGAATAAACAATAGGAAGCATACATAGAAATATAAAAGTGATTTTAAATATTATATATATATATATATATATATATATATATATATATATATATATATATATATATATATATATATATATATATATATATATATATATATATATATATATATATATATATATATATATATATATATATATATATATATATATATATATATATATATATATATATATATATATATATATATATATATATATATATATATATATATATATATATATATATATATATATATATATATATATATATATATATATATATATATATATATATATATATATATATATATATATATATATATATATATATATATATATATATATATATATATATATATATATATATATATATATATATATATATATATATATATATATATATATATATATATATATATATATATATATATATATATATATATATATATATATATATTATATAGTGTGAATGAAAAAAAAATAGTTTAATTTTCTAATTTTTCTGATGTACTTGCATTGGTAATCGATAAAAACTGAAAAGAAAACATCCGAAAGCATCCAAAATTGAATAGTAAGATATACATGACTTAATACTATATGTTCCTAAATCTATTTTGGCTAAACCCAAGATCAACAAGACTATATTATTTAATTATAAATGAAAGGGGAAGAAAATACTCTTTTTAAATCTACATACATTTTCGAGTTTTACACATGTTAAACTTTAAGAATACTTAAATTTAAAAACTATATTGTTCTCAGAACTGTGAAGATTTTAAAGTTGATCTTACCAATCTACCTGTGAACCAACGATTATAATTTACCATTATGTATACATATATATATATATATATATATATATATATATATATATATATATATATATATATATATATATATATATATATATATATATATATATATATATATATATATATATATATATATATATATATATATATATATATATATATATATATATATATATATATATATATATATATATATATATATATATATATATATATATATATATATATATATATATATATATATATATATATATATATATATATATATATATATATATATATATATATATATATATATATATATATATATATATATATATATATATATATATATATATATATATATATATATATATAATATATATATAATATAATATATATATATATATATATATATTATATATATATATATATATATAATTAATATTATTAATATAAATATATTATATTATATATTATATATTATAATATATATATATATATATATATATAGTATATATATATATATATATATATATATATATATATATATATATATATATATATATATATATATATATATATATATATATATATATATATATATATATATACGCTTATTATATTTTGTATATATTTTTTTTTAAACAGCGTTTCAAAAATAGCACTTTTTTTTTAAAAGAAAAAGATATTTTAATAGGATTTTACTGTATAACTATAAATGATAGTTATTAAAGAATAATAATTTTCTCAAAATCAAATTTTGTGTGACAAAAGTCCAATTCGAAGCAAATTTTAACATAAGGGAACTTTACATACTGTTTCAGTCTACAAAAAATATTTCAATAAACACCTTCAGCAAATTTGTACTTGCTTGTTATATATATATATATATATATATATATATATATATATATATATATATATATATATATATATATATATATATATATATATATATATATATATATATATATATATATATATATATATATATATATATATATATATATATATATATATATATATATATAATATATATATATATATATATATATATATATATATATATATATATAATATATATATATATTTATAAAAAAAATATATTCTACAAATTTAAAAGCTTCAGAAAAAAAGTTTTATCAAAAGTGGGAGATAGTAAAATCGAAAAGTAAAAAGTTTTTTTTTTTTTTTTTTTTTTTTTTTTTTTTATCTTTGAGTGATACGTAGAATGTAAACGTTGCTAGATAAAAACATAAACTGGAGAATAAGTAGAAAATTAAAAGTATTAGAAGTTATTTGAAACGTAATAATAAAAAAAGTTTATTTTTTGGCAAGAGAGATAACAAATATAGTAAGACAGAAAAAATATTGCTGAATGAGAGCCAATCTACGTTGCCAAATAATATAGGCTTTTATCGGAAATTAATCCTTCATTTATTATTATTATTATTATTATTATTATTATTATTATTATTATTA
>SEYY01003998.1:52500-57500 GCA_009176605.1 Armadillidium nasatum
TATATATTATATATATCATATTATATATATAACTGAAAGGGCTTCTGATGGTGAGGAATTCGTCCTATGAGCCCAAATTTTGTTTCAAACATTCTAAATTCATATACAAAATATATAAATTCATATATATATATATTATATATATATATATATATATATATATATATATATATATATATATATATATATATATATAATATATATAAATATATATATATAATATATATATATATATAATTATATATATTTTTATTATTATTTATTATTATTATTATATTAATTATTATTTATTATTATTAATTATTATCATTATTGTTATTATTGCTCTTAATTATATATCATCATCATTATTATTATTATTATATTTATTATATTATAATAAATGGAATTTTTTTTTCTTTTAATTTAGCTACTGCTATGATTTGAAATATTTTATTTTTCTTTACCAGCAAATTATTTCCTGCCTTTTCTTCTTTGCATTTTCTTTTTAATGTGTTAAAATAAAATCTAAATGGATGGTACTGAGTTTAATTTGAAAATATTCTAAAATCTTTGGTATTTATGCAAAAAAAATAAAATAAAAAATAAAAAATATTATTTATAATATATATATATAATATATATATATATATATATATATATATATATATATTATATATATATATATATATATATATATATATATATATATATATATATATATATATATATATATATATATATATATATATATATATATATATATATATATATATATATTATATATATATATATATATATTATATATATATATATATATATAATATATATATATATATATATATATATATATATTATATATATATATATATATATATATATATATATATATATATATATATATATATATTATATATATATATATATATATATATAAATTTAAAAAAACAATAAAATAAAACAAAATATGGAATCATTCATATATGTGAATTGAAATTTACTTTTTTTATTCTTATTATTTCATATCTCAAGAACATTACTTTTGATCTAGGAAGTTAAACTCTCTAGAAAAAGGAATTCTCAGGAAATTGAATCCGCCAATCGCTACATAATTCCGAAACGTTACTGTAAATGTAAATAAGAGTAACAATTCATCCTGCTCTACAAAATTAACCTCCAACACTTCACTACCATTGTGATGGTGTCGAAGAACAACCTTAATTCGTCTTCGTACGAATTAAGGTTTTTTCGTTGGTGCAGTCCTTTCTCAGTCACATCTGTTCTATGGAATTAATTAGCTTCGTCAGTTTTTCACTTTAAATGAGCATCTGGGATATTTGTGTTAGTTTTGAGTTGGGTTAGTTTTATCATCCTTTTCTTCTTTCTGAGTAATAATAATAATAATAATAATAATAATAATAATAATAATAATAATAATAATAATAATAATAATAATAATAATAATAATAATAATAATAATAATAATAATAATAATAATATATAATAATAATAATAATAATAATTATTATTTTGCAGCTTTATTTGCTCTGTTTTATTTTCAAGTCCTAAAAGTATTTTAAAAGTTCTCAGAAAGGTACGTTTAAAAAGAAGTTTATTTCTTACAAATTTGAGAACTCGGATACAATTTGCTCAAAAAAGCGAATTTAATTTGGGAAAGACCTTCAAGAAGGCAAGAAGTTTCAGCATTAAATTCTACGAAAGCAACAGTAGAATGTTAAAAATAAATGAAGTAGAGAGAGAAAACAAGTTTTTCAACGTGCTTACACACACGCATTCATATATATATATATATATATATATATATATATATATATATATATATATATATATATATATATATATATATATATATATATATATATATATATATATATATATATATATATATATATATATATATATATATATATATATATATATATATATATATATTATTATTATTAAGAAAAATTCTCAAACAAATTAACACAACTTTTTGATGAAATTATTTATGGTAATTTTAAAATTATTTTAATACTAAATATTTTTTTTTTTTTTTTTTTTTTTTTTTTTTTGAATTTCGAACCTTTTCTAGAAAAATATTGAATTGGCAATTTATTCTCTGTTAGTTTTCAAAACTTTATATGCATATATATATATATATATATATATATAATATATATATATATATATATATATATATATATATATATATATATATATAATATATATATATATATATATATATATATATATATATATATATATATATATATATATATATATATATATATATATATATATATATATATATATATATATATATATATATATATATATATATATATATATATATATATATATATATATATATATATATATATATATATATATATATATATATATATATATATATATATATATATATATATATATATATATATATATATATATATATATATATATATATATATATATATATATATATATATATATATATATATATATATATATATATATATATATATATATATATATATATATATATATATATATATATATATATATATATATATATATATATATATATATATATATATATATATATATATATATATATATATATATATATATATATATATATATATATATATATATATATATATATATATAGTATATATATATATATATATATTTATATATATATATGTGTGTGTGTGTGTGTGTGTTAGGAAACAGCAGTTTTTAAAACTAAAAAATTAATAAAATGTATTAAAAAAATAATAAAAAAAAGTATTAATAATAATAAAAATAATAATAGTAATGAAAATAATAATAATAATAATAATAATAATAATAATAATAATAATAATAATAATAATAATAATAATAATAATAATAATAATAATAATAATAATAATAATAATAATAATAATAATACTTAAAATAGTAATAATAAGAATAATCATAATAATAATAATGATGAGTTGAAATTTCGCTTCCAATTTTCCAGAAGATTTTTTCTCTTTTATCTCGTTACCTACCCGAGCCTGACTGTACGTCGACATTTATTTGTTACGCGACTGATTAATTGACAGATGGGACATGCCATCGTTTACCCCTATCATTCTAAATTTGAAACTCCTCATGTGAAACCCAAAATCTAAATACCTAACTTTATTAATAATTTTTCAAAATTTATAATATTTGTTAACTTTTGGCCTAACATCTTAAAATTAATCATTCATCATCTAGAACTCAAGCTCTGATGATGTCCGAAGTTTACGGATGAAATCTGTCAGCGAATAGAAAAACGAGATTGGAAGCGAAATTTCAACTGATATTGAAATAAAGCTGAAGAACTTCTAATAATAATAATGATAACAATAAAAGAAATAATAATAACAATAATTTGCTGGTTGCGCGACTGATTGATTGACATATTGGACAAACCAGTGTTTACTCCTTTCATTTTAAATTCGGAACTCCTCATGTGAAACTCAAAAACTAATATCTACTTTATTAATAATTTTTCAAAATTTATAATCTTAACTAACTTTTGGCTTAACATTTTAAATTTAAATTATTCATCTTCTAAAATCTAAGCTCTGATGATTTTCGAAGTGTGCGGACGAAACCGGTCAGCAATTAGAAGAATAAAATTTTTTTTTTTTTTTTTAAATTGAAAGTGATATTATAACCTATTATAGAAATGATAATAATAATAATAATAATAATAATAATAATAATAATAATAATAATAATAATAATAATAATGAGAATTATGAAATAATAATTTGAAAATAATAATAACAGTAATAATTCTTCTACTCATTTCAAATCTGCCCCTTCCTTTGCATCTAGAGTTGCTTCTCGTCTTCATCTTTCCGATTCCATTCTTGCAGATCTGGATAGAATTTCCCAGTGGGGTCGTCTCAACCTTGTGAAATTCAACTCTTTAAAAACTCAACTTCTAGAAATCTCTCCTCTCAAAGACACCTCCTAACTTTTCTATTCCTTTCGATGGTTCTCCCGTCTCTCTTGTTGACAACATAAACATCCTTGGCCTTCACATAAACAAAAAAATGTCTTGGAAACCTCATATCACAATGGTTGCTAGGGCGGCCTCAAAGAAGCTGGGAGTTCTGTTTAGACTGCGAGAATTTTTTTCTTCCTCGCAGTTACTCCAAATTATACAAGGGTCTCATCCGCCCTTGTATGGAGTACTGCTCTCATATCTGGGGTGGCTCAGGTTTCACCCGTCTTTTGGATAGGGTTGAGTCAAAGGCTAAAAGACTTATAAACTGTCCCGCTCTTTCTAATTCTCTTGATTCTTTATCTTTGCGACGTGATGTTGGTGCCTTGTCACTTTTCTATAGGTACTACAGTGGAAAATGCTCGAGGGAACTATCCACCCGTGTACCTCCACCATTTACGGCGTCCTCGCAGCACAAGGGGTGCAATGTCCGCGCATCAATTTTGCGTGGACATAGGCAACTCCAGGCTTGTCCGCTGTGGTGCCTCTTTCTTTCCTGCCACCTCTGTCTTGTGGAACTCTCTTCCATCTTCTGTATTTCCCTCTGCATTTAATCTCAATTTCTTTAAAGCCCGCGTCTGCGCCCACCTGAGAAATTTGCGTTAGGTGGGTACTGTGGGGGTGGTTTTTATTTTCTGGATTTTGTACTCTATTTACTTTCATTTTTATTCTTTTAACACCCCCTCCTTGAATAGGGCTTTGCCCGTGAGTGGTTGTGATGTGTAAAAAAAAAAAAAATAATAATAATAATTATTATGATGATAATGATGAAAATATTAATAATAATAATTATGTAATAATGTAACAATAATGATAATATAATTATAATAATAATAATAGCATTATAATAATAATAATAATAATAATAATAATAATAATAATAATAATAATAATAATAATAAAGACAACAACAAAAATAACAAACGTCTTATGGTATTAAGAAGAACGTACGACGACTGTTATTTTTTTGGCAAAATAAACCTGA
>SEYY01003999.1:0-5000 GCA_009176605.1 Armadillidium nasatum
ATCGAAAGTTAAGGAATCGTTAGTGGTCTCCCAGTCTTTAAATTTTGCTCATCTTTTTTTATCGAAAGTTAAGGAATCGTTAGTGGTCTCCCAGTCTTTTTAAATTTTGCTCATCTTTTTTTATCGGCATTGTTTTTATTCGTTCATTTCTAATTTTAATTATTTTATTTTTAGTTTTTATTCTAATTATATGTATATGGGTGTACTTTCATATTTATTTGTTTTCTCACCAACCAACGAACCTTTTAAAGTTTTCCCTGTTACTTAAATTTTAATGGTAAAATAAGAAAATTCTAGTCAAAGGCAGAATTCTACACCTTTCCTACACAAATAGCAAGAACCCTCAAACTCTGCACAAAAAAAACAAGGTCCTGTTAAACTGATAAAGTCAAGATAAGTCAAATAAGTTGCAATTGTTAATAAAACCCCACTCAAACTTGATCAAAAATCAAAAGTCAATCTAAAACACAATAAAATGGATCAAGTTGAGAATCAGAAGTAATCGGAGTAGATTCTTCCCACAGAATTCTAAAGCTCCTACACTAGAATAAAAGAAGGCTAAAATATATTCCTTTCCTACCATAAAGCTATAAGTAATCGGAGTAGATTCTTCCCACAGAATTCTAAAGCTCCTAAAATAAAATAAAATATATTCCTACCATAAAGCTATAAGTAAATTAAATAGTAAAATAAAATGGGTACTCATCTTACACCGACAATTCCTGGCAACGACGAGTTTTTTGTTAAAATAATACAATTGTAAATGGTGCATTGTAAGGTAAAAAAGGCAAGTGGCTCATGAGGGTTGGAAACAAAGTCAATTCAAATGTTAAGTGTTGCCATTCTAAAGAGTTTCTTAGTTTAGCGGAAATTATTAAAAACCATAGTTAGTTTTTATCTACTTTTAAAGCAAATATATAGATTTTTTATAGTATCAGCTCAGCTCAGCGGCAGAGCACTCGCCTGGCAAACGAGAGTACCAGGGTTCGAGACCTGGTCGGGGTGGGAAATATGAGCAGTTTCTCCTTGCGCATAGCTCCGAATGACTCAGTTGTTAAACGTATACATTAGTGAAGTGCTCTTGTCACTGATGGGAAATAATCTCCGGCATCCACGATAGACCTGACCCATGCAGCCAGCGGTATCCGCCGTGGGCCAGTGAAGCACAAGGATCTTCCTCGAAAGATCCCATTGACAGGACGTAGTTCTTTCTGGGGAATGAAAAAATAGATCAGCAGCTAAACACACTGGATGATGATATATATATATATATATATCTATTATATATATATATATATATATATATATATTAATATATATTATATATATATATATATATACTTTATAAATAACTTTAAAAAATAGAACTGAAGGAAGAAAATATAAATTTATTTATTTCACTTAAAAATGAGGCACTATTATTATCGCTCTTATCTTATCTAAAAGACAAGGCATGAATTTCATATCTTTTTATTTTTTTATTATTTTTTTAAATGGTTATCGCTTTACTGGAAAAAAATGACTGATTAGCTGAGACATGGAATAAAAATGAATCATTAAATTTTTTTCATTAAATTCCAACGTCAATTATGTATTAGACACACACACACACACACACACACACACACACACACACACACACACACACACACACTAACACACACGCATGCAAACTTTCTTTCGATTTTGCGGTATATCTTTTTCTCCTTAATAAAATGCATTTGCGTCACATACCGCGACATTGCAACCTAGGTGAGATTCACACTCGAAGTTATTGATATATCTTTCGATTTAAATATTTTCTAAGTTCTTCATTTTAATTAACTTTTAATACTATATATATATATATATATATATATATATAGATATATATATATATATATATATATATATATATATATATATATATATATAGATATATATATATATATTTATATATATATATAATATTATACAGAGTGTTACAGGATCTCACCGACAAACTTGTAGGACCGATAAATCATGCAGAGACGAGCATTTTTTATTAATTACGGTACATATACTCTCCAACCCGTCGTATCGAAGTTATACGCATGGGTCCGTGTGCTCGCCTGTACGGTTAGGAAATGGAATAGAAACAGTTGTACACAATGCATTTTATTAGAATGTGTGTTCAAACGGTGCTTGTTACCACTGTAGCAACGTCCGTTCAACTCTGTCGAGCATGGCAGGATCCTGGGTGATGTGGTGAAAAACATCATTGATACGGGCAATCAGCTTAACTCTAGAGGTAACTGGAGTTTTATACACCATACCTTTGACATGCCCCCAAAGATAAAAGTTAAGGGGCGTCAGTCAAATTAGGTGAACGCGGAGACCACGCAACAGGTCCTGCACGTCGAATTCAGTGCTCCCCATAGTCGATAGTTAGCTGCACCCGCGCATCAATACAGAAGTGTGCTGGGAAGCCATCATGCTAGAACCAAAGTTGTCGGCGCACCGCAAGCAGTACTTTGTCCAGCAGGCCTGGAGGTACCGTCTGCAGGAACTGTTAATACTCAACTCCCGTTAACTTTGCTGGAAGGATTACAGGTCCCAGCAAATGCTGGCCAACAATTCCAGCCGAGATGTTTACTTAAAACCGTTGTTTGTGATATCGAACAGAAACAGCATGTGGGTTCGCATAGTTCCATACTCGATATTCTTGCTGTTAAAATAACGGTTAAGAGTAGATAGGCTTTATCTGTGAATAAAACGTGCGTGGAGAAAGCGGCATCACTTGCACAGCAATGAAGGAGCCACTGTACAAAGTACATAATCGCCTGGTCCCAGGAACTGAGCCCTCTGAAGGTGGTACACATGTAGGTTGTGTTCCCGCAGAACCTTCCATATGAACAGATGACTTACGCCCATAGCATGCGCCACGGAACGCATTCTTGATGAAGTGCTCTCATTGAATTTCTCGACCACGTCGTCCTCAAACATTAGTGTTCTCACAACACGCCTTCCACCGCCGACATGCTGAGATCGAAGGTTGCCCCTTTTTCGTAGGCAACGAAGTATTGCAGCAAAGGTACTGTGGTGTGGATGTCTCCTGTAGGATAACGTTGCCCGCAGATGCGACGAGCCTATCGCCAATTCCTCTAACATCACCGTAACACATTATTATGTCGGTCAGTTTTATTTAACTCGTAGTCCATGTTTACAACTACCCGTATAACACCACGCGGACGTACCTGTTAGCGTGTCTCTGCGCACACAAAGCAGAATAACAATAAACAAGACTATATTACGTGGTGTGGCGCGCACCTCGCCCGATGCCCAGAACTCGGAGATGACTGGTTGGGCTGGTATACTTACCTTTATCTATGTAAGACCTATCGGTCTTACAAGTTTGTCGGTGAAGCCCTGTAACACCCTGTATATATATATATATATATATATATATATATATATATATATATATATATATATATATATATATATATATATATATATATATATATATATATATATATATATATATATATATATATATATATATATAATTATATATATATATTATATATATATATATATATATATATATATATATATATATATATATATATATATATATATATATATATATATATATATATATATATATATATATATATATATATATATATATATATATATATATATATATATATATATATATATATATATATATATATAGGGAAGGATAGTAAGTTTTCCTTATTTTATATTAGATGGGAGGAATATGTGCGTCATAAATAAAAATATAATCTGGATATGAGAAAATATTTTAACACCTTTTATTTGGCAATGGCTTTCAAATAGGAATAGATCTGATAGGTATATAAATGAATTTATTATTTGAGCATACGCATTTTATTATTATTATTATTATTGTTTTTCATGGCGATTTTGCATCCTTTTTAAGTTGCAGTGTTTATAAAGTACATTCTTAACTTTGCTAGGAGGGGCGACTGTTGAGGTACAAAATTCCTTGCTGAAACCACCTCTTAACTTAAATCGGACTAGAAAATACTGGTCGTAATGTTAAAAAAAAAGAAGTATTTAATTTTTCTAGAGTTGGTGGTTGGTTCCGAGGACCGAAACAGTACATCAGTCCTTTATACATTCTCATATGGTTTCTTACTGTCTCAGATTTTCCTTTGTGCTTAATTAAGAACATTGTCACCGATTTTAGAAGTTTGAAAAAAAAAACGTAGGAAAGAGAAATTTCTAGTTTGAAAAGGAAGTGGGCCAAAACCGTACTTAATCCTCCCTACCCTAAAAAATAAATTCAATTGTAGCCGAATATCAATGTCTCCAAAAGAAAGACAGATCTAAATATATATAGGGCTACTAGAGAAGTATTCGAAATTTCAATGCGAATACGTCGCTTCTAAGGTTTTAATAACGGGTTGGAAAGTATGTTCCCCTTTAAGCCTTATTGGTAAAATTTTAACTGCTACTGAGCATTTTTTTCGATTTAGCGGAATTACAAAGACGAAATGATTCGATTGCAATTTTATTTAGTAACTTGTAGCTCGGAAAACGATTTTATAAACTAAAAACAAAAAAAAAATTAAAATAGAAAAATTTACAACAACGAATGTTTTACGTGTCGTCTATCCCATTATCGTCTGCATTCAAAAATGTATTATCCTATTCAAAGACTTATTGTCCTTTGACTGTCTTTTTACCAGGTTGTTGAATGTAAATTTTATGAGATTTTATTTTGCTGGTCGTTAGGCGTACATTTACCCTTCAAGTCAAGGTAAGGTTAAGTCGAACTTGTTTTTCAGATATAAACAAGTGAAAGAGCCAGCGTTCGCCAGGTTAGGCCTATTTGCTGGTAGTAGGCGTACATTCACCTTTCAAATCCAGGTTAAGTCGAACTAATTTGTTGGATCTAACAGACCAGTTCGACTCAACCTAACCTCGACTTGAAGGGTAAATGTACACCTAACTGCCAGGTGAACGTCCGACTATTTCAGTGTTTACCG